>JAPEBW010000511.1:0-49567 GCA_027405785.1 Ophiocordyceps robertsii | reverse complement strand
CGGATCTTATTACTATATCTTTAATAGTAAAGTGCTCTTTATCGAGCGCTTATATTACTATATTTAAGCGGATTCCGAACCGTTTTTATAAGGCGGATATCTATCGGCTTAGTCCGACGCTAAGCTCGCTAAGTTCTTCTTATTATAGTTTTAAGAGGTCTTTAAAATACTATTCCGCTATACTTCCTTAAAGGAAGGAGGGTAATTAAATAGCTAATTTATCCGCGTAGGCTTCGCCTTTATTAGCGTTTCGGCGGATAAAGTTAATAAAACGGTTTACTCTTTAGAATATATTAGCTTTCTCGTCTTCTTAAACTTTATTAAAAGATACTTTTAAAGGTCTTAATAGGTTAAATCTCTTTATATCCTTAGCTTATAGTTAAGGTTTTTCTTAGGGCTTAGTAAGCGCGTCTTCTTTTCTTAGTGCTTAAAGGAGACTAAGGAATTATTCGTTCGATATTACTACTATTCTTACCGGGGGGCTTAAAGCTATACTTAGTCTTAGTATTTACGCGCTTAGTATAGATAGGTTTAGCCTACTAAAGGTATCGCTTACCGCGTCCTTATCGTTTATTATTAAGGTCTTAGTCTTAATACTCTCGCTAAGCGCTTAACCTTTTGTTTTATACGCGTCCCGAAATCCGGTATATTATAGGGCCCCCGGCGTAAAAGGCTCGTTTTTATTAATCGATAGTCCCGAAAATGCCTTAATTAGCGCGGCTATAGCGGACGAGGCTAAATAGTAATACTAAACTAAGAAACTACCGGGTATCCTTTAAGGCGGATTTCCGGTTAAGGCCTTTAAGCTAAACTCTATTAGCAATACGTGGTGGAAATATCCGCTAAGCTTATCGTCCCGGGGAAAGAGTAACTTTATTATAGGCTCGATCCGGAGGGTATTTAGCGGGCGGGGAGCTAGATAGTTTTAAGGTTAGCTTATCTTTACTTCTTTTATTTAGAGGATAATCGATCTATCTAAGTAATACCGAATTTAGTTTACTCGGTTATATAGATTTTATCGTTTTATAGTCTATCCTTCGTTAGTATTTTAAAAGCGGATTGCCTCTTAAAGGGTAATAGTCTTAGCTTAGCTAAGCGGGACTCGTTTTACGTCCTATCTAGCTCCGTAGGCTATTGCGGTATAGTACCTTAAAAAGGGGTAAAGGAGATTATTAAACCGGTATACCCGGTAGGCCGCGGCCTTTTCCGCTCTTACGGCTTACTTATCTTAAAGTTCTATTATAAGCGCGTTAAGGAAAAGGTGCTTATTATTAAGGTTAGACTTAAAAGCTAATAAGAGCTTCTTATTAAAGAAAATATCGTTTAGTATCTAACTTCCTATAAGATAAGTACTTAATTATGCGATATAGTTACTCTTAGCTTAGCGGATATTTAAGGGATTTCCGTTTAGATAGGTAAGAATTACTACTATTTACTACGCTTTACGGCGTAAGGATAAGGGGATAAGGCGCGGATTAATTACCGCTAGTTAAGGCTAGTACTACGGACTAATTATTGCTAGTTAAGGCCGGTACTACGGACTAATTACTACCGGTCGGGCTAGTATAACGGACTAATTACCGCACGTAAACGTATATAAGGGTTTAAAAATAGTAAAAAGCTTATCTATTCTTAAAAGTATAGCTAGCTACTTTATACTTAGTTTTTTAAGCTAAATTTAAGGATCTTTAACTATACTTATCTATAGTGCGTAAAGTAAACTATAAATATCCTTATAAAATCGCTTAACTAACTAAGTATAAGCCTAGTTAGAAATACTATAGACTATAGTTAAGGAAATCCCTTAAATATCCTTAGATATCCCTTAAAAATCGCGGTAAGGTTTATCCTATATCTTCCGGGGTGCTTTTATAGTTAGAAATAGGTCGAACCTTAATTAAGATATCCCGCGGAAATCCTTAAAAATCCCTTAAAGATACTAGCGGAATCCGCTTAATAGTTTCTACGGTATCTCTTATAGTTAAAGATATCGTAAACTATAGTTAGGTAGGCTCTTAACCCTCTGTAGTTATATCCCGGAAACCTTAGCGGGGTTCGACTAGTAATGTTCGTCGTATCTCCTCGGGCGAGCCTTTATAGTGCGTGCTTTAGGCGTTCCCGTCGCGGGGTTCCGTGGGGCTTCTTTAAAAGTAAAGTAAGGAGTCCGGGCGTAGCCGTTTAGATTCTATAATATTATATATATAGCGAATAAGCTCTTAAAAGCTAGTAGTAACTAAATATATATTTATATAGTAATTATAAAGACGCTATAACGCTATATAAAGGGCACTTTAAATTATAAGGTTATAATAAAAAGAAAATACTTAATTAAAGACTTTAAACTCTGCGTATATATTAATACCTCTCTTATTAATAACTAAAGCACTTAATACCTTATAGCTAGCTACGTTATATTCTTAGCTAACAAACTTATCTTTTAAAAGAGTAAGAAATAGACTATTATAACGACTTCGTTAACTTAAACAGAATTTAAAAACTTTATACTTATAAGTATAGCTGTGATAGAGTAATATTAGCTATTAAGAAAGCTAGGCTAGCTATAGCCGACTTTATTTATAGTGTTTACGGATATTTAAAATACGCGGCTTATAATATTATATAAAAATAACTTAGCTAAGACTTAGTATATTAATATTTACTATAAGTAGATTATTTACTATACTAAAGAAGGGTTCTTTTAACTAGTATAAGTACAAACTAATAAGATAATTATAAATAGCTTTATAAAAGGCTTTTTAAGAGAAAAATACGATTAATTTATTTAATAGCTAGGAATAAAGAAGGCGGCTAAATAAAAAGTCGTTAAGCTTATATATAAGGTATTATATAAGGTAGGAAAAGGCTCGTTATAATTAGCTAGAATAAAGAAATACTAAGGCAAAGGTGCTTTATAAGAGAAAAGCTATATTACAAGGCTTTATTTTTATATATACTTTATATATAGCTAAGAGGGGGTGTTATAAATACGAGGAGTATAAACGCTAAGGCCTTATACTTATTTTACTATAAAGGCCTTAAGCGTAGCCCTAGCCCTTATTTATAAAGGTTAACCTTAATATATAAAGCTACTCTTTATATATATATATATTCCTTCTTTCTTCCTAGCTAGCTAAACACTATTATTATTTTTAAAGCTCTTTTTTTTATAGTACGTAGGTAGGTATATATAGCAAATATTTATAATTACTTTAAGCACGGGGGGCTGTCTATTTAAGGCAGGTTATAAAGATAGTTAAGCTTACTAACCGGCGCTTAAGGAGTAGAAAACAGTACTCCTTACGAGCTTTTACCGTATGCCCGTTTAGTAAGTAGGCTTACCCTATACCTTTACACGCTACCGCTCTCTTTATAATTACCTAATTATTATTAAAGTAATAGTATGTGAATTTTATATAGAAGACTATATTACCTTAGCTAGAAGTATCTTATAGCGCCTTTAAGCTTAAAGCCGCACTTTAATATCTTGTTTAGTAGTATAATAAAAGCGGCAGACGAGTATAACTAACTTCGCGCGATAAGAGCGCGCTAATTATAAGCATAGCATTCTTTAGGATAGTATTTAAGCCTTTATCCACAACGTCTTAAAAAAATAAATACAGACATACCCCTTATATAAAAGAGTAACTACACCTTAATTAGTAGCGTTTTTAGTCTAAATAAAAAATTCCGAGCTCTTCTTTTTATAGCTATATATCCCCGCTTACTTATAATATATTAAGCTAGTAAGGGCCGCTTATATGCTTATAATAAGTAAAGATATAAAGGAAAAAGTCGAAGTTTGCTATCTGCTTAAAATAATTTAAGGCAGCTTACGTTGTTGTTTTTAAAGCGCTTATAAGGCTTTTTTAAGGCGCTTAAAAGTAGTATTATTATAGCTTTTTCGCTCCTTAGCGACTTTTATAGCCGCTTTTTAAAAGGATAATGCTTATAACAACTTAAGGCAAGCTATATAACTTTAGTATACGCTTTATAGCTAGTATGCCTTTTTAGCTAGTAGGCTTTAATAGCTAGTAAAGATAGTAAGGGTAAAAATAAAGCTATTATTTATATATAGCTACTAAGAATATAAAATAGTATAAGAGTAGCTCCGTACTAAATTTATATAGAGTATATCTCTTATTATATTTACTTTATTTTTATTAAGACGTTATAGTTTAAGGCTTTAGTCTTTATAGTAATATTTTTTAAGTCCCTTATTATATTAAGTTATCCTATTTTTATCGTTATAAGTAGTAACAGGCGCCGTTACTCTTTGCTAACTAAACGACTATATACGGTAAGTGCCGTGCGTTAATATATATAGTTTAAAGTATGTATATAGCTTAGCCGACCCCCCCCCCCTCCTTATCCGATTATAGCCTTACTTTAGTACTATAGTTAGCGTAGCCTTTATAAATAGTTAGTATAGCTTTTATAAAAAGTCGGCTTTAGTATAAGGGTATAATAAACCTCGCCTGATATACCTTATAATATTACTTTATATTACTCTTTTATAAGTAGCAAATTATAAGAAATGTTTAAAGAGCTAAAACTCTAAAAAGGCGTACTTAAGTGCTGAAGTTAATAAGAGACAGGTTTCTTTTTAAAAAGGGGCCTTTTTATAAGGGTTTATCTCTTATATAAAGTAGGTATAATATATAAAATAAATACTTTAAGATATTAAGCTTTTTTAAAAATAACTTAAGAAAGTTTATTAAAAGTTTATTTAACCTTTTAAGTATATAGTTTAGTAACCTTTCCCCTTTTTTTTATTTAACTAAAGCTTTATTTTAGTATTATTGTTTGCTTATTTTAATAGTATAATCAGGACAGCTTATATAAAGGGTTAGCTTAAATATAAAAGTATGATAAACTAAATTTAACTAAGTATAATACTTTACTTAACTATATATAATACTTTACCTAAGTATATTATTTTAACTAAATGTAATACTTTAATTAATAATATAATAGCTTAATTTAAATTTAAATATAAATAAAACTAAGTTATAATAATAATTATAAGTTAAGATTTAATTAAGTTATTATTATAAATATTTAAGTTAGTATAATACTTTTACTTAAATTGTTATTAGTTACTATGTTTAAGTTATTATAATAGTAACTAGCTATATAATAACTATATATATATATCTTTACTTTATTTATTTTTCTTTATATAATTACTAAAAATTAATTTCTTTTTTTTATAAATTCTTTATAACTAATTTATTATACTATATCTCGCCTTAATAATATAAATTCTTAATAGGTATAAAATTAATTTTAATAGTATAAAAGCAAAATAAATAGTATAAGTCATACTTTAACAGCCAGTAGCGCTTACTTAAGAATATAGTGCCGGATATTATTAAAAATTAAGTAAGTGCTAAGAAGTAATATTAAAGTTAAGGAAGGTATTAGCTAATAAAAAACAAGTAAGTAAGATAACCTTTTACTTAAAAAAGGTTTTATATTACTATTTAGCCTATAAGTTACTTTACTTTTATTTAAGTAACTTATTAAATTGATTTCTATTTAAATGCTAATTAATATTAGTAAGAAGTAAAGTTATTTATATTTAAATACTAATTAATTTTAGTAGGAAGTAAAGTTCTTTTATAAGTTAGCTTTATACTACTACTATAAAATAGTATATAAAGAAGTAGTTAAGCACTATAAAAATAACTAAAATAAGTCTTAAAAAAGTAGATTAACTAACTATTAATACTTTAGATAAAGAAAATTTAGTTTAATTTAATATTAAATTTATTAAGCTAATAGTTTAACTTTATAAAAAGCACTTACCTTAACTAATTGCCTTTTAAAGTGCAAAGTATAATAGTATAGCTATTAGCTTTAAAATCGCTTACGTTTAAACTTATTTTTAAAATACGTTTTTTACTTAAAGAGCTAAGTATTAAATAAGTAGTAAGAGCTTTATTTATCTAAGTTATAATTTATAATTAAAAAAGAAGGAAAGAATACTTAGCTTAAGAGATTAAATTTAATTAAGTAAGGGATATCTTATAACACGGATTTTTTAAGTTAAAAAAAGCTAAAAAAGAAAAGAAAAGAAAAGAAAAGAAAAGAAAAGAAAAAGGTTAGAAAAAGGAAAAAAGACCTTATTTTATACTTTTCTAAGGCTTTTAAAAGGCTTTTTTTATATACTTTTATATACTTTTATATACTTTCCTATAACGTATACTTTATATAACTTATAAAGTCGCTAAACTACTTCTTTAGCTACTGAAAATCCTCTTAATTATTAGTCTTAGTAATAAGTAATATACTAGCTATTACTTATAACTAGCCTATTAAATAAATTCTTTTAATTTTTAAACCTTTAATAAGTAGGTTTTTAAAGGAGTCCTTTACTTTAGCTTTATATAAAGTATTAATTAATTATTTATTATTACTAATCTTTTAAATCCTATTATTATCTAAAGCCAGCTTAAGCTATTATTATCTTTGTTCCTTAATATAGTAGTAAATACGCTAGAACTAATAGTAGTAGTAGTAGTAGTAGTAGTAATAGTAGTAATAATAGTAGTATAAGCCTCTTTAAGGCTTCCCTTAATTTCGGCCTCCTTAAGGCTTCCCTTAATGCTACGCTTTACGGCGTAAGGATAGGGGGACAAGGCGCGACTAATTACCGCTAGTCGGGGCTAGTACTACGGACTAATTACCGCCGGTTAAGGCTAGTACTACGGACTAATTACCGCTAGTCGGGCCGGTATAACAAACTAATTACCGCACGTAAACGTATATAAGGGTTTAGAAATAGTAAAAAGCTTATCTATTCTTAAAGGCATAGCTAGCTACTTTATACTTAGTTCTTTAAGCTAATTTTAAGGGTCTTTTACTATACTATCTATAGTACGTAGATAAACCGTAGATATCCTTATAAAATCGCTTAATAAACTAAGTATAAGCTTAGTTAAAAACACTATAGACTATAGTTAAGGAAATCCCTTAAATATCCCTAAACCTTACTTAAAAATCGCGGTAAGGTTTATCCTATATCTTTTAAGGTACTTCTATAGTTAAAAACGGGTTAAACTATAGTTAGAATATCCCGCGGAAATCCCTAGATATCCCCTAAAGATACTAGCGGAATCCGCTTAGTAGTTTCTATAGTATCTTCTATAGTTAGAGATATTATAAACTATAGTCGGACGTCGTAAACTATAGTTAAGTAGGCTCCTAACCTTCTGTAGTAGTGTCTCGGAGACCTTAGCGGGGTTTAACCGGTAATGTTTATTATATCTCCTTAAGCAAGCCTTCGTAGTGCGTGCTCCGGGCGTTCTTATTATATAGTTTTATAGGGCTTCTTTAAGAGTAAAGTAAGGAGTCTAGGCGTGGCCGTCTAAACTCTGTAATACTTAATTTCGGCCTCCTTAAAGCTTCCCTTAATTTTTAGCTATATATAGACTAAAAGCTATATTACTTTTTATTATATAAACCTTTTATAGACCTTTTTTTTAGTAAAGACTAATTGTTATTTGTTGTTATTTAAAAGACTATTAATAATTTCCTTGCTTATTTTAAATCACTCTTTATAATATATAAGCTATTTAATAGCTACTAAAATAATAAAATAAGAGCTTTACTACTTAGGTATTTATTCCTATCCTTTATTTATAAGCTTATTCTCTTTATATAAATTGCTTTTTTATTAGATGCCTTAAATAGGCCTTCTTTACGTTTAAGAGCTATATAAAGTTATGTTTAGCTTATACTACTTATATTTAATACTAGCTATTTTTAATCGTTAAGTTATATTATTTATCCTTATAAGTAGTAATATTTACTTTAATCGTTATATACTTATAGCTAGTAGTATTTACCTTACTAACTACTTTTTTATATTTAGCAGTATATAATTTACTAAATACTAATTCCTCTTAAGTACTTAGAATTATATGAAAAATAGTATTTTTATAATGTATTCCCCTTTTTAAGGTCTTTTTAAACCTTAAAAGACAATTTAAAAAAATATTTCTTTAAAGAAAATATACTTAAGGTTTCTTTAAAGAAAATCTTAAAATCATTGAATAAAATCATTTACTAAAAGATAAAAAAGATCTTATTTTAAAAAAAGAAAATACTAAGTCGTATAAACTTAACTATAAGGTTTATTACTTATTAGATTTTTTCTTTTTACTATCTAAAGATTTTAAAAAATTCTTAGCTTAAAGAAGCTAATACTTTTACTTAAAGATTAAGTTAGTTAAATTCTTAAACCTTTCTTAAAGTATTTTTTAAGTGCTTTATTAGTTCCTAAGTATTATTTATACTAAGATTATCCTTTTACTTTACTAAATAAAAGTATTCCTTCTTTTTTATTTTTTAAGTAAGTATAGCTTTTACTATATATTTGCTTTTTAAACTTTATTTAAGTTTAGCTTAGTAGTTCCTTAAGCTTTTTATAAAGTTAGTTTTCTTAAAAAAGAATACAGTATATAAGTAAACTAGTTAAAACTTTTAACTTATAATAAACTTTCCTTTTTTTAAAACTTTAAAAGGTCTTATTATCTTATAATCTAAAGATGTACTAAGTTTCTTTATATTTAAATTCCGCGTTAAAAATATTCATTCTTGTTTTTTTAATAAAAAAGGTTTTAAGAACTACTTCTTAGTATAATTATATAATGCTCTCTTAGTATTATATTTTCACTTAAACTTTATAAATCTATATAAACTTATTAACTATTTAAAGATTAATATAGCCTTTTTAGCAAAAACTTCTTAAAGTAAAAAAACACTTATAAGCTTATAAGGTAAAGTTATAGTTTGTAAATATTAAAGTATTTTTTATAAGTTAAAAAAAAACTATTATACACTAATTATACTATAAGTAACTTAATTAACTAATTATCTTATAAATGAATAATATAGCTTTTAAGGTATTCCTTAAGCGTTTAATTTAATTATTTTATTATTTTGTTATGAAAAAGGTAAAAAAGCAGTAGCTAATTTATGCTTTATTCTTTAAGCTTAGGTTAAGTCTTATTTAAAGTTTTAAATGAATTTCCGATTTTTAATAAAAATAATAAAACTTAAAAGTGCTTATTAAGCTATAATATACCTTATTTAAATATAAGATAATTGCTTTATGTTAATAGCTTCTTTAGTTAAAATAACTTAATAGTAATTTATAGGACGATTTATTATAATAAAAATAAAAATATATTTTGTACTAATAATAAGATCTATAGACTTTAGTAGTTTAATAATAAAGTTAAATCTAAAAATTGCCAAGGTTTAAAAGAAACTTTTTAAAGAATCAAGTTACTTTAAAGCTTATATTTTACTACTTTGGCTTTATTATAAATATTATATAACTTAATAATATTTAAGATTTTCTACTATAGGTTTAAAGTTTTATAATAGTCTCTAAACTTATTTTAAGTTTTTATAATACCTTAGTAACTATATAAAGTATATTTATAAAAATCTATAATAACTATTCTTTTAGTCTTTTAGGTAAGAATAGCTAATTCCTATAAAACGCTGACTTTTTATTTTATATTAAACCTTAATATTTGTTAATATTTAAGTTCTTATAAGATCTCCTAAGTAATTTTTACGGAATAAGATTACCTTTAACTTTTAATAATATATATAAAGTTTTTAACTTTAAATTTTTATTATTCTTTAGAAATAATATAGTTTTTTTATAAGGATCTTTTTATTATTAAAGTTTCCTTAATCATTAATAATATTAGCTTAGTTATGCTTAGCACCTTTATATAAATTATCTTATAATTTAATTTAAAAAGAAATTTAGCTTCTTTTATTTATATAGTATTTAGCTATTACGTTATAATAAAAGAATTAATATTCTTATAACTAGTATAAACATAAAACTTATCCTTATTTTTTAAGAAATAATATTAAATCCTTTAAAAGCGTTAATTATTATAAAAGGATCTTTATTATAAATACGGTAATAAGCTTTTAAATATATAAGCGTTTATAAATAAAAAGCTATAAGCTTAAAATATTGTTTTATTATACTAGCTTAATCGTGTGCTTAATATAAAATAAAAAGTATTAGTTTTTAATTTAAACGTTTTTTTTATATTATAGATATTTAATATATTTTTTTATAAGTAATTCTTTAATCTTTTTAAAGGTATTATTAGTTTTTAGGTTTTACCTTTAAGATTCCGTTTTAACCTTTTTTAATACTAATAATATTAGTATAATTATCTTAAAAATCTTTATTTTAAATTTTATAATAACTTTTATATCCTATAAAGCTTTTAATTCCTTAATTTTAAGTATAAATTAGCTAATATTTAATTATAGAAATCCTTTCTAAATTCATCCTTATATAAAAAGGAGTTATTCTATATCCTAAGAATTCTACTTTTATATATAGAAAGTATATTCCTTTAGTAAAATCTATAAGCTAGTTTCTTTAAATGCCTTTAGCATTATATTAACTTTATATTAATGTTGTTTTAGCATATTTAAGTAAATAATTATATCGTTTAAAGAGGCCGTAAAAATAGTTTTAATAAGGTTAAAATATACTATTAAGTCTTTTTTAAAAGGATATTAGTTTATTACTTAGTCTTAAAGGTATAACTAAAGGTTTATAAAAATTAAATTACGATTTAAAAAATAGAATAAATAGATATAAAGGGATCATTTTAGATTTTATTAATATATAAGCTATTTTACTTTAATAGTAATTAAGCTTTATTATTATTATTATTGTTTCTTATATAGTTATTATTAAGTATTACTATATTTAAATTATTTTAATAGTTTATTTTACTTTTATTCTTTAGTTAATTATAAAATAGCAGTTTTATATTATATTTCTTTTTTAAGGTCTTTTTAAACCTTAAAAGATAAATAAAGTAATCTTACTTAAAAAATAGTATACTTTAGGTTTCTTAAAGGAAATCCTAATATACTTTTAAAATATCTCTTATAAAAAACAAAGGAAATCCTATCTTTAAAACATAGTACTAAGTTATTTAAATCTAACTATGTAAGGTTGATTGCTTCTTAAGCTTTCTTTTACTTTTACTATTTAAGGATAATAAAAAAATCTTAGCTTAATAAAGCTAATACTTTTATTTAAGGATTTAGTCGATTAAATTCCTTAACCTTTCTTAAAGTATTTCTTATATACTTTAGTAGTTTTTAAGTATAATCCGTATTAAGATAATCTTATTACTTTACTAAAAAAAAAGTATTCTTTATTTTTAATTTTATTAGTAAGTTTAGTCTTTACTATATATTTACTTTCTTAGAATGTTTTTAAGTTTAGCTTAGTAGCTAACTTAAGTCCTTAGAAAGTTAGCTTTAAAAGGAATATAAAAAATAAGGTGTATAAGTTAACTAATTAAAAGTTTTAAGTTATAATTAACTTTTCTTATTTCTTTATTACTTAAAGGGTCTTATTCTCTTTTAATTTAAAGAGTAATTAAGTTTATTAGTTTAAAGATTCCTTACTAAAAGATATACTTTGTCGACTTTAAATAAAAAAGGGTTTAAAGACTATTTCTTATAATAATAATATAATGTTTTCTTAATAATATATTTTAATTTAAACTTTATAAATCTATATAAGCTAATTAATAACTCGCAGCTTAATATTGCTTTTTTAGCTATATCTTTTTAAAGTAAAAAAGACCTATAAGTTTTAAGTATAAAGCGATAATTTTTAAATACTAAAGTAATTTTAATAGGTATTAAATAAGAAGTATTTTATACGAACTATACTATAAGTAATTTAAAAAGCTAGTTATTACTAATAGTTTATATACCTTTTAAAGTACTACTTTAGCGTTTAATTAAATCGTTGAATTATTACGTTAATAATAATAAGGGAAAAAGCAGTAAACAATTTATACTTTAATCTTCAGCCTTATATTTAGCTTTATTAAAAGTTTAAAATAAATATCTTATTCTTATTTAAAATAAGAAAACTTAAAAGTCCTTAATTAGCTATAATATATCTTATAAAAATATAAGATCACTTTTTTGCGTTTATAGCTTTATATATAAGAACTAAATAGCTATACTATTTAAAATAGTTAACTATAACTAAAATAAAATCGTATTATAAACTAGTAATAAGATATTTAAACATTACGAATTTAGTAATAAAGTTTAAAGCTATAAATTCTTAAAGTCTTAAAGGAACTTATAAAATAATTAGGTTATTAAAAAGTCTAAACTTTATTATTTTAGCTTTATTAAAAATAACGTATAGCTTAATAACTTTTTAGATTTTCTATTATAAGTAAAAAGGTATTTAATATTTTTTAATCTTTCTACATATTTTCATACTCCCTTTATAACTATATAAACAATGTTTTTAAAAATCCTTAATAACCATTTTCTTAGTTTTAAAGGTAAGAATTATCTTATATTTATAAAACACTAATTCTCCCTTTTACTTAAGATTTTTATATATTTCCTTATTTAGGTTCTTATTAAAATCTAAAAGTGATTTTAAAGTAATACGATCTTCTTAGATATTAAATAGTATATATAACGTCTTAAGACTTAAATTCTCTTTATTATTTTAAAATATTAAAGTCTTTTTATAAAGCTTTTCTTTATAGTTAAGGTCTACTTATTAGCTTATTATACTAGCTTAGTTATTTTCAATACTTTTTCTATAAATTATTATATAATTAAGGTTTATTAAAAATTTAGCTTATCTTTTTTCCTTAGTATTTAACTATTATATTATAACAAAATAATTAATCTTTTAATAGTTAGTATAAACCTATAACTTAAACTTCTTTCTTAGTATAAAAGATTTAATTCCTTAAAAGCGTTAATTATTATAATAAAGTCTTTATTATAAATAGGGTAATAAATCCTTATACTTAGTAGCTTTTTAGAATAAAAAGCTATAATCTTAAGAGCATTATTTTTCTTATGCTAGCTCTAGCTTTATTACGCTTTAAATATAATATTAAAAGCATTAGTTTTTAACTTTTAAGGCTTCTTTATTTATAAATATTAAATATAAGTTCTTTTATAAGTAATTTTCTAATCTTTATAAAACGTTTATTAGTTTCTTAGTTTAACTTAAAAGTTCCGTTTTAGCCTTTTTTATTATTAATGATATTAGTATAAATCTTTTAAAAACGTTTAATATAAACTTCTTATTATAATTTCTTTATTCTATAAAGCTTTAGCCTTGCTTAATATTTATAATAATTAGCTTGTTTCTATTTATAAAAGTCTTTTAAGGATTTATCTTTATATAAAAAGAAGTAATTATATACTAAAAGAGTTTTACTTTTAATATTTAAAAGCTATACCTCTTTAATAAAATATAAAAGCTCCCTTTTCTTAATGCTTTTAGTATTACATTAACCTTTTTATAGTATTACTTTAGTATATTTAAAATAAGTACAATGTTATTTAGATTAGCCGTAAAGATTAGTTTAAATAGTAGTTTAATTCACTATTAATTCTGTAAGAGAGTGATTTTACTACTTTAATAAATCAGCTATTTAATCCTTACCTGATTAGCTATGCATAGGGGGGTGTATAAATTGTATAAAAACCCGCATTGAATAGCCTAGCTTCGGCTCGCCATTTCCCAGGTCCTTACGTCCTCATACGACGTCTGTAACGTTATGTGCGGAACTAAGGAGGTTGGGGTGGCCGGATGAAACAAGGATCCGCTTAGACCCAAACCAACCTCAACCAACTTCAAACACGAATTGCCGCACAAGGAAGGGACATACAGCCACGGGGTAAAATGCTTTGAAATCAGCATTCTTCGGGCTTTAAGACTACCCGAAGGCCGGTCCGGATAGGTCACTCCGTTCCCTCACATTTGTCTATAAAAGGCGAATCTGCCGCCACTAGATAGCTAGAGATTTAACAAGCACTCACGCACTCAATTCTTCATCAATCAATTCCAGCCAAAATCCTACCTTACACAACATCGACTCCTCTATCACGTGACATCACGTGATCTCCTGATTTCCCCACAATTTCGCTGCTGCTCTAACCTTTTACAAATTCCCTTTTAAAAACTTATTAGTATATTAGTTAGTTTTAAAACTATAACTTTAAATTTCTATAGTCCGTATTACGTTTTAAAGGCTTTTTTAAATTTACTTTATTCTTTAATATATACTTAGCTATAAGTAGATTTAAAGTTAAATTTTATATACTACTACTTATTAGCTTATCTATCTCTTATCCTCGCTTATTAAGAGTAATAAAGTCTGGTTTTTTTCGTGTTATTATTAAATTCTAAAAGGTAAATATAAAGTTACGTTTTTCCTTTATCTTTATAATTTTTTAAAGTAAATAATATAAGACCTTTATATTTAAATTTAAACTTTTATTATATCTTTTTTTTAGGGTTTTACTATATATTCTTTTAATAACTTTAAATACCTTTTATTTACAGTTATATATCTTTTAAAACCTTAGCTTAAAGCCTCTTTTTACGTTAATTTCGTAGTTTTGACTCTTTTTTAGTAGTAGCTTATTTTAAAGTAGCAGCGTAAATTCTCTTAAATATTTATTTAAAATATCCTAAGGTATTTTTAATAACAATATTTATAGTATTTTAAGTTAATAGTACTTTATAAACGTTTTATATACTATGTTTGCTCTTTAAGGTGCTTTAAATTAATAGTACCTTTTAATACTATAAGCGTTTATATAAATCGTTCCTTTTTTACTAGTTTTTCTAAATTTTATTTTTGTTTTTAAGGTATAGCTATATAATATATTTTAAGTTATTAAATGAATTTTTCTTTAATAAGTTATAGTTAGCTTTTTAATTATCTTTTAAGCTATTAGTAATTTTATTAATGTTTAGTATTATTATTTCTGCTTATATTATATTAGTTTTAATTATAATATCTTTAGTTAAACTAGTCGTCTTATTTTTCTTTACTATAATACTTATTATTATAATATTTATATCTATATAAGCTTTATTATTGTTATTATTCTCTATATAAGTCTTATTAATTATTTCTTTTTTGAAATTACTTAAGAGTTTTATTTTAAGTTTATTCTTTATAAAACTATTTAAAAAGATATTTAAGGTATTAATTTTAAGCCTTAAAAAGCCTTTATCGTATTTTGTTATAAGTTTATCTTTTTATAAAAAGGTTAGTCTTTATATAACATTATAGCTAATAGCTAAAATATTTAAAGGGTTTTTAAAGTTATAAATCCCGATTATATATATAAGAGAATTAGTCTTATATATATTCTTACTATGTTTAAACCTATAAAGTAGTCTTTTTATTAAAGGTAATATATAACGCTTCTCTTTTCTATAGTATAAAGATAAACAATTTATTATTATAAGAAATATAGCTACTTATCGCACTATAATTTATTAATCCTTTAAAGCTATATCCTTTTAATTTCAAAAAAAATCTTTATACTTTAAGAATTGTTATTTTATATAATTCAGTTCTTTATACTAAGAAATAGCCCTATTATTTTTAAGCTTATTAGTATTTCGCTTTATTTATTAACTTCTTAGTAAATCTTAATTCCTTTAGCGTAATAAATTTATTTAAATTACATAGCCTCTTAATAGCTTAAGTCCTTAAATGTTTAATAACATTTTAGCTTATTATTGCCTTATTATTAAAATAACTCCTCTTATTATAAGTAATTTTGTTTTCTTGCTTTAAATTATTATTCTGTTCTTAGTATTCTTTTAGCTAATCGTTAAGTAATAATTCCAAGCAAAAGTTATTTATTTTTAATTTAATTATTAGTATTCTTATATATTAAATCCTTTTTATTTAATTTAATATTTTTCTTAAGGATTTATATAGGAACTTAAGTATTAATAAGAAGTTACTTAGTTATTATAATAGGTTTATTATAAGTTTCTCTTACTTTAAGAAACTTACGACTTTTTTACTAATTTAAAAAGTATATAAATATTTAAGGCTAGCATATACTTAGTTTAGTAGCACGTAGCTAAATAATCGTTTATTTAAAGCTAAGGAAAGAAGGAGGAAAACTTTATTTAAGCTACGTAGCTTTTTAGTTTTAAGGGTCGCTTAAGTAGCATATACTAAAGTCGAGTTTAAGCTAAATTTAAGCTAAGTTCGAGTAAAGTTATATATAACTTTAGCTATACATTAGCCTAACTTTAAGCTATTTACTATAGTATAATTATAGGTCTTATTATAATATAGCTTATAATATTATCCCCCTTTTAAGGTATTATATACTTAGGTACGTAATTTCGCCGCCCCGCCTTTTACTTTACGCTTAACGTTTATTAGTATAATCGCTTTTATTATACCTACGATTATATATTAATATATCTTCTTTAATCATATTACGCCGTGGTATTAAAAGCATTATACGCTTACTTACTTACGCCGCTATATCGCTATTAATAATATTAAGGTAGTATATCGCGCCCCTCTTTATTACTGCTTTTATTAGTGCTTAAAGCATGTTTTGCTTTCTTACTACCCTCTTTCTTTAAGTATAAATACCTTTTTTTTTCTCTTTTTCTCCTTTTTCTTTTTTTCTTCTTTTTTAATTATTTATCTTCTTATACGCGCGCCCCCTTTAATAATAGTTCCGCTACGCTATGCTTTAATATATCTTCTTTAATCCCCCGCACTTTATTTCCCGCTAGCTTATAAGCGTCCTTTTATACTACGCCCTTTAGCACGCTTAGCAACTATATACTACTGCTTTTATATTAGTCCTCGCGCTTACTATTATCGCTTAATAAGCGGAGCGCGATACGCGGTATTACTATATAGCGTTTCCCTTACTTTATATATATTAAACGTATAACGTCTTTTAACGCAGATACTAAGTATAACGCTTATTAAAATTTAGCCTCGCTTTAAGCTTATTATTATTTTGCTTATACCTATACTAGTTTATACTATTTACTTATTTATCCTTATTTTTAAACTATATACGATATAATATTAACGCGATATTAGTATATTAGTAATATAATTACTGCCGTAAACGCGCTTTAAGACTATACGTCTTAAAGAATATTTAAAGATTATTATATTAACTTATATATTTATTCTTTAATCTTTAAAAAATTTTAGCTAATAAAATATTACTTATAACTAATATAATATATAGAGTTAGCTTATACTACTATTATAGCGCGCTAGGCCTAAATACGCCTGAATATTTAAGGCTGATTTATTAATATTAGCTAGTAGTAAGTAGTTTACTTAAATTAAGTTATAGTTCTTTATACGTTTTATTTATATTTACCCCGTGTTTTATTATATCTTGTTTTATTTTACCTTTATCTTATTTTTATTAATACTTAGAATATATTTATAGTATATCTTTATTATCCTTATCGTTTAGAATTATTTTAATACGTACATAACCGGTTTACTATCTCTTTTTATCTTACTTATAACGCGGCGGTCGCCCTTTTAAAAAACGTTTATAACCTCTTTTATCCTTTATATAAAGTCTTATACGCTCTTTACGTTTAGTATAAGTAGTCCCTCCTCTTATATAATTTAAATCGGCTTAATATTAGACTTATATATTATAAAAAAAACATTTACTTATTATTAATACTCCTTAGGTATTAAGTGCCGCTTAAGCGTAAAGTAGCTATACCCCTTAATCGTTTTACTTATAGCAAACGTATATATAAAGGTAGGCTTATACTTCTTAATTTACGCGCTTTATTACCTTGTTAGTTTATAGGTAGCAGGCCGAACTTAGTTTCCTTTAAACCTTAGTTTATTAGTAGAATTCCTACTAAAATTACCTTATTTAGTTTATCTTTTAATTAAAGACGATAGACTTTAGTATTTTATAAAAGCGGAAGTAGGATTATAAAACTTAGTAGTATATATTACTAATTTTATTATTAGCATTACTTTTAGCATTATTGCTTTTATTAGTCTATATATTATTACTTAAAGGTTTTATAAGCCCTTAGTTCTTATTAAAAGCAACTTAACTATAAAGTCTATTATTAAGTATATAAATAGCTATATAGGAGGCGGTAATAGCTAAAAAAGCCTCTTTTAAAGTTGCTTTTTAATATAGCTTTTACTATACAGACATAGTTTATAGCAAGCCGGCATACTATTAATAACTAGCTTAGCTAAAAAACTCTTAAGCTAGTATTATAAGCATCCCTTTACGCTTTAAGTATCCCGCCGCCGTTAAGTTATATATTTGCTAAGCAATAAATACTTAAAGCTTGTTTGGCTCTTTATCCTCCTCCTCCTTAAAGTGCTAAGCCTTACTTAGTACTTATAAGCGGTCTTTAAAGTAAAGGCGCCTTTTTTCATTAAATATATACTTATTTACCTAGACCTTTAATTACTATTTTAAAGTAAGTAATTAGCTACTATTCCGGACTACTTAAAATACTACTTAGTACTCTTTATCTTTTTATAATATTGCTGTTTAGTACTTTTATATCTTTTACTTACTAAATATAAAAGCTAGTTATATTAATTCCTTCAGTATATCTTAGCTTAAGTTTAAGTTAAGTTTTAGCTAAACTCTGCTTTTATTTACCCTACTTTTAGCTTTAAGTATAGTATTATAAAATTTAAACGACTACGCTTAAACTCTTTACTTTACTCTTAAAAAGCCTTATAAAACCCCGTAGCGGGAACGCTTAAAGCACGTGCTATAAAGGCTCGGTTAAAAAGACGCGATTAATATTACTAGTCGGACCCCGCTAAGGTTTTTAAAATATAGCTATAAATACTTAAGAGCCTGTTTAATTATAGTTTATAACGTTTTTAACTATAGAAAATACTATAAAAACTATTAAATAGAATTTATTAGTATTTTTAAAGGATATTTAAGGATTTCCGCGGGATATCTTAGCTATAGTTCGACTTATTTTTAAATAAAAAAGCACCTTTATAAACATATAATAAACTTTATTAAAGTTTTTAAAGTATTTTTAAGGATTTTTAAAGGATTTCTTTAAATATAGTTTATAATATATTTAACTAAGCTTATACTTAGTTTATTAAGTAATTTTATAAGGACATTTATAGTTTATTTATATACTAACGATAAATAGTAAGATAGTGTTATAAAATCTAAATAGCTATACCTAGACTCCTTACTTTACTCTTAAGGAGCCCTATAAAACCCCGCGATAAAAACGCTTAAAGCACGCGCTATAAAGGCTCGCCTAAAGAGATACGATAGATATTATTAATCGGACCCCGCTAAGGCTTTTAAGATATAACTACGAAGGCTTAAAAGCCTATTTAACTATAGTTTACGACTTTTTTAACTATAAAAGATATTTTAAAAACTACTAAGCGGATTCCGCCGGTATCTTTAAGGGATATTTAAGGATTTCCGCGGGATATTCTAACTTTAGTTCGACTTATATTTAACTATAAAAGCACCTTAGTAGATATAGGATAGACCTTCCGGCGATTTTTAAGGGATTTTTAAGGATATTTAAGGGATTTCCCCGATTATAGTTTATAGTATTTTTAACCGGGCTTATCCTTAGTTTATTAAGTTATTTTATAAGGATGTCTACGGGTTATTTATATACTAATAATTAATAAAAGAATAGTATAGTTAAAGATCTTTAAAATTAGCTTAAAGAACTAAGTATAAAGTAGCTAGCTATACCTTAAAGAAAAGATAAGCTTTTTACTATTTCTAAGCCCTTATATACGTTTACGTATAGTAATTAGTCCGTTATACTAGCCTAACTAGCGGTAATTAGTCCGTAGTACCGGCCTTAATTAGCGGTAATTAGTCTACGCTCTATCCCCTTATTTTTATGCCGTAAAGCGTAGTAGATAGTATAGTTAAAAATTCTGAAAATTAGCTTAAAGGTCTAAGTATAATGTAGCTAGCTATACTTTAAAGAAAAACTAAGCTTTTTACTATTTAAAACCTTTATATATATTTATATATAGTATTTAGTCTATTATACTCGCTTAAATAGCGGTAATTAGTTTATAGTATTAGCCTTAATTAGCGGTAATTAGTTTATAATACTAGCCTTAATTAATAGTAATTAGTCCGCGCTTTATCCGTTTATTTTTATACTATAAGGCGTAGTAAATAGTAATAATCCTTACTTATTTAAATAAAAGTCCCTTAAATACCCGCTAAATTAAAAGCGACTATATTATATAATTAAGTATTTATTTTATAAAAGGTTAAATACTAAATAATATTTTTTTAGTAAGAAGCTCCTATTAGCCTTTAAGTTTAACCTTAATAATAAGCACCTTCTCCTTAAGACGCTTATAATAAAACTTTAAGATAAGTAAGCTAAAAAAGCGGAAAAGGCCACGGCTTACTAAGTATACCGGTTTAATAAACTCTTTTACCTTTTTTTAAGGTATTATACTATAATAGCCTATAAAGCTAAATAAGACGTAAAATAAGTCCCGCTTAGCTAAGCTAAGACTACCGCTTTTAAAAAGGTAATCCGCTTTTAAAATACTAATAAAAAATAAACTATAAAATAATAAAACCTATACGATTAAGTAAACTAAATTTAGTACTACTTAAATAAATTAATTATCCTTTAAATAAAAGAAGTAAAAATAAGCTAACCTTTAGACTTTTTAACTCCCCGCTTATTAAATACCTTTTAGATTAAGCCTATAATAAAGCTACTCTTTTCTTAAGATAATAAGCTTAGCGGATATTTTTACCGCGTACTATTAATAAAGTTTAGTTTATAAGCCTTAACTAAAAATCCGCTTTAAAGGATACTTAATAGGTTTTTTAGTTTAGTATTACTATTAAGCCTTAATTTTTCTAACCGCGCTAACTAAGGTGTTTTTAAGACTTTTAATTAATAAAAATAAGCCTTTTACGCTTAAGGCTTTATAGCGTATAAGATTTTAAGATATATATAAAATAAAAGGTTAAGTACTTAGCGAGAGTATTAAAACTAAGACCTTAATAATAAGCGATAAAGACGTAATAAGTAATACTCTTAATAAGCTAAACCTATTTATACTTAGCGCGTAGATATTAAAACTAAGTATAACCTTAAGCTTCTTAGTAAAAATAGTAGTAATATTAAATAAATAATTCTTAAGTTTCCTTAAAGTATTAAGAAAAAAAGATATGCTTATTAAGCCTATATAAAACCTTAACTATAAGCTAAGGATATTAGGAGATTTAACCTATTAAGACCGCTAAAAGTATCTTTTAATAAAGTTTAAGAAAATAGTAAAGCTAGTATATTTTAAGAAGTAAACTATTTTATTAACTTTATCGGCTTAAATGCTAATAAAAGTAAGGCCTATATAAACGAATTATCTATTTAATTACCTTTTTTTCTTTAAGAAAGCGCGGCGGAATAGTATTTTAAAAACCTCTTAAAACCTTAATAAAAAGAACTTAGTAAGCGTAGTATTAAACTAAGCCGATAAATCTTTACTTTATAAAAAAAGTTCGGAATCCGCTGAAATATAGCGATATAAGCACTTAATAAGGAGCACTTTATTATTTAAGATATAGTAGTAAGGTCTAACTTTAAGTCTTAAATATCGCGCTTATAATATAAAGCTAAGGCCGCGCTTTATTAGCTTAACTACTTAATTATAATAATATACTAAAAGCTAAACGTTTATTAATAAAAATCCTTATACCGTTTAGTAAGAAATAGGGATATTAATAGATAGATTAATAAATATAAGGAAATTCTTTCTAAGCTATAAGTTAAATATACTTAAAGATCTTAAAAGTACTTATTAGCGCGAAAGAAATAAGTCTAACCTATAAAAAAGCGAGGGCTAACTAGCCGTACCTTATATATACTTAAAGAATAGTTTAAGACGCCTTAACTATTTATTAAGAGCTTATTAAGACTATAAGTTATATTCTTAAACCGCTTAATAAAAGTAAATATACTATAAGCCTTATAGCGTTTACTAAGTTAAAGGAGAAACCTATTTAAATAGCTAAAGACTTAAGCTAAGGTCTTTTAGCTTAACAAAAGGACCTTTTAAACTATATACTTATTAACGCTAAAGCTAAACTAAGTATAGTACTAACGAAAAAAAGAACTATAATAAAGACTAATAATTATTTAAAGAATAAAGAGTATAATATAAAAAAAGCCTAAATAAATATTAATAAAAGCTTAAAGAAAACCTTAATCTATACTATAATAAACTTAGTTTAAGAAGCTAATAAAGTATGCGGATTTTATAGCGAAGTATTCCTCTTAAAAAATAAACTCTACCGATATATTAAAAATAAATACCCCCTTAACTTAAGCTAAGACGTTACTATATAAAAACATCGCTTAGTATAGAAATTAGTTATTTAAAAGCTATAAAGCGTTTAAATAGTTAAGGCTTCTCTTAATATCTAACTATTAAGCCTTAATAAGCTATTATAACTTACTTATATATACTTACTAGTTTATAGAAAAAAAGGGCCTAGGATAAGTATTAAAGCTTATATAAATACTAAGATAGTATTATAAAATCTAAACAGCTATGCTTAGACTCCTTACTTTACTCTTAAGGAGCCTTATAAAACCCCGCGATAAGAACGCTTAAAACACGCATTACGAAGGCTCGCTTAAGGAGATACGATAAATATTACCGGTTAGACCCCGCTAAGGTTTTTAAGATATAACTACGAAGGCTTAAGAGCCTACTTAACTATAGTTTACGACGTTTCTAATTATAAAAAACACTATAAAAACTACCGGGCGGATTCCGCCGGTATCTTTAAGGGATATCTAAGGATTTCCGCGGGATATCTTAACTATAGTTTAACCCGTTTTTAACTATAAAAGCACCTTAAAAGATATAGGATATACTTTACCGCAATTTTTAAGGGATATTTAAGGATATTTAAAGGATTTCCCTAACTATAGTTTATAGTATTTTTAACCGGGCTTATACTTAGTTTATTAAGCGATTTTACGAGGATATTTACGGTTTATCTATATACTAATAATAAATAAAAGAATAGTATAGTTAAAGATCCTTAAAATTAGCTTAAAGAACTAAGTATAAAGTAGCTAGCTATACTTTAAAGAATAATTAAGCTTTTTACGATTTTTAAACCTTTATATATATTTATATGCGGTAATTAGTTCGTTATACTAGCTTAATTAGCGGTAATTAGTTTATAGTACTAGCCCCGATTAGCGGTAATTAGTTTATAGTACTAGCTTTTACTAGCGGTAATTAGTCCGCGCCTTGCCCCCTTATCCTTATGCCGTAAGGCGTAGTAAGTAGACTAAAGCCTTATTTAAGCTAACTTAATAAAGACTTTTTAAGACTTAATTATAAACTCCTTTTAATAAATTCTTATTTAAGAAGTAAGAAAAACGGCTACTATTAATTAAGTAGAATTTACTATATATATACTAAGAAAGTTAAACGGCAGCTTAATAGTTATAAAAGTTAGGATTAGCCCCTAAATAGTAAAACGCTTAGCGGCTAATATATTACTTAGCTAAGAATTTTTAGTTCTTTACTAAAAGAACTTTATTAACTTTATATTAGTTTTAAAAGTTAAGGCTTATAAAGAGATTAAAGCCGAAGTTAAGATAGTCCGGCTAAGATTTATAATATATAAACAAGTAATTTACTTAGTTACTATAATAATTTTAGCTAGTATTAGCTATGCTTTACCTATATAGGTTTAAGCGCTACTATTAAGGCGTAATATAATATTCTTCCTTAATAACCTTAAGCTTATTAAGACGATTATATAAGATTATAAGAGCTTTATAGCGATGAACTATTTTAAAAAACTATTAATACTTTATTAAGGCTAAAAGGTAAGGACAATTATAGACTTTAATAAGTAGTTTTAGCTATATAAGGAGGTCGATTTAATTATTCCCTTAGCGGAAGTCTTTATAAAGAACCTAGATAAAATAAAACTTATTAAGGAGTTCTTATAATAACATCTTATAATAAACTATAAGCTTAAAATCGGCCGAACTAAAAACTTACTTAAACTTACTACTAATAAAGGCGTTTAGATCTATGCTAAGGACTTAAAATACGTATTAAAGGTTTAAGATATTCTTTAGTCGTTTCCTTGCCTTTAAAAGAATAAGGGAGTAGTATATATAAATAAGTCTAAATATATACGTATTCTCTTAGTAAAAGGATAGTAATACTAATAAGTTGTATTAAGATTATATTTATTAAACGATTAGAATAAGAAGGTAATAAATTTAATATTTAGCTAGCTAAATAAGTGAGGATAATTAAAATAAGTTTATAAACTAACTTTATTTATAGCGTTAGTATTTATAATATAAAGAATAGTAAATAAAAAAGAAAAAAGATAAGTAATTATAGACTTATAAGAGATTAATGCTATTATTACTTTAAACGCTTACTTAATACTACTTTAAAGCGATATAATTAAACCCCTTTAAGGAAAGAAGTTTATTAATATAGTAAACGTATAATTATTTTTTTATTAGTTCTTAGTTTACTAAGATTAATAAAAAAGATTTATAGTTATAAGCTATTATACGCTAAAAAGATTGCTTATAATACTTATAAGCTAAAAGAACTCCTTAGTATACGTTTAAAGGTTTATTAATAACGTTCTTTATAAATACTAAAAATACACGGCGGCTTATATTAATAATATTATTATTTACTTAGATATAGCTAAAAAAATACTTTTAATCCTTTAAGATAGTACTTCGCGCTTTTTATAACTATAATATTACTTTATTTAGATTCAAGTCCTTTTTAGCGTACTTATTTATAAAACTCTTTAGATTAAAAGTAAACGCTATTAGCTTAATAAATATAAATAAATATATATAAGCTTTAAAGAATATTACGTTCTTAAAGAACCTTTAATAGCTTAAGAAATAGATTAGCTTTACTAAATAGCTATATTATATAGTCTTATATTTCGCTATAAAAGTTAACGTCTTCTTAAGAAAAAAGACGGAGCTACTTTAAGTTAGATAAAAAGAAGGAGTTTATTTAAGCGGCTAAGGATAGGTATAGTATACTATAAAAGCCGCTTTTAGCTTACTTAAAAAGAAAGAAAGACCTTTACGATTTTAATTAAAAGACTTCCTAAACTTTAAACAATTTACTACTTCGACCTTGCTTAATAACTATTTATTTAGATCGATATATCCTAAAAATATAAAGTAATAGCTATAGCTTTTTACTTAAAGAAAGGCAGAAAATAAGATAAAAAGAATTTACTTCCCCGGATTAAAGTTCAGCTTATTATTTACTTAAGCCGCGCCCTTTAAAGCGGAGAACTTTAATATTAGCTTATAAAGCTTAATATAGCTAGTTTAATATAAGCGGTTTATAAGCTATATACTCTAGTACTATCTATAAAAAGGCTATAAGTAATTGTCTTTACTAACTATATAAGCACTTATAAAATTATATACTAAAAATCCTTATTTTCTATTAATATTAAATCTAATAATAAGCTAGTCCTCGTCTTTTAATACTTAAGCTAGTTCCCGCTTAAGTTATACTATATCCTAAGCGTTAAAAACGTCGTGCTAAACGCTTTTTTACGTTTACTATACTAAGATAATAAGCTAGTATCCTTAAACTAAAAAAGGAATTTAAACGTAATTAAGAAAATAAAAGAATAAACTACGTATTGATTTATAGAAAAGTATTAATCGAATTACTGATTTACTAAAAAACAATTAATATATATACGGAAGATACATAATAAGTAAAGATTGTTATATAGCTTAGCAATAAAAAGAGTATCTTTAAACTCTTATTCCTTTAATAGTAAGAGTTACTATACTTTAAAAAGAATAATAAACGCTAAAGACTATATATCCTTAAGACCTACGCTAAGGAAATTTATTAAAAGAGTAATAATACGCACGAAGTATTATATTATACTACGACCTACAATACCTATAAAGGTGTAATAACACGTATAGAGTGTTATATTATATTAAGACCTATAACACCTATAAAGGAATAATAATATATACGAAGTATTATATTATTTAAGGGCCTATAATAAGGGGCTATTTATATATATATATATAAGAGTATTCGTTCCCTTCTTTAAAAGAGGGATAACGTAGAATATAACTAATAGGTTCTTTATTTACTTAGTATATATACATTTACTTAAAGATTATCTATTTAACATTAATTAATAATTATACTAAACCCTTAGCGATAATTGTAGATTAGTAAGAGTAAAGAGACAACAAGTAGTAAAAGTAATAGTAACTACCCAACGTGCTAAGTCCTTTTTTAGGTCGTACGGCGCTAGACTTAGGGGAAAAGATTAACCTTATTAATAACGTTAAGAACGTACCCCCTTTACTAATAAAAGGATAGTATTAAAAGATAATAACCCGTCCCCCGGATCCCTTGCTTCCTTAATATATAGATCCCTCCTTTAACTAAATATCGTAAAAGACGATCTCGTATTATACGATAAGATAACTATATATAGCAGAATCCTACTATAAGTCTAAAAAAAAGCAACGAGCTTAAAATACTAAGATACCGTTCTTAATATAACGACTAGTCCTTTTAGTACCGAACTTACTATATACGTAGCACGTATTATATATAATACTATATAATTCGGTATAAAAGGGCAGAGCCTTATTAATCTTATTTACTTTAAGCTCGCTAACTAAAAGACCTATCAATTCTTATAGATTTACCGTACTTTTAGCCGGGAGCTAATTTATCTTATCGAAAACTGCGGAAGTATACTACTAAGAAATAAATTAATATCTTAAAAGCTTATATAATTAATTTAATAAAACGAGCTACCCTCTTTTAATATAATTAGACCGCAATATTAATATTAACCTAAAGTACCTATATCTCTATACTATAAGAATAATACTTAAAGGCCTGAAATACGATCTTTTATAAGGCTAGAATTAATATAGTTTAGCTAAGAACTTATAAATATAACTACCTTAAATAGCTAACTATACTAATAAAGATTAATTACCTTAATAGTCTTAAACTTATATAAACTCCTATCTATTAAGACTATTTAAAATAGACTAATTACTTTAAATAAGGTTACTGCTTTTTAAACAGGATAGTATATAAACTAAAACTATTCTAAAAAACCGTACGATATCTTAGCTAATAAAACGAAAATATTTATTAGCTATTACTATCGTATTAGTATTATAGAAGACTAGTTCTATATAATACTACTAAATATCCTTTTTAAACGTGCTTACGACTATTATCTTTACTATATCGGACTAAATAGCACGTTCTACGAGATATACTATAAGCTAAATAACTACTTTAATACTCGTATAAACTACTCTTAATACTAAGCGGATTAAACCTTAATAATATTTTAAATAATACGATAAAAAGACCTTAAAAAGAGCCTTCTTAAGACTCTTAAGGACCTTGTTAATAAACTACGCCTTATTTAAAAGGCACTTAGAAAAGACTACTAAGGAGACGTATAACTATATATTACAATTATATAAGTATACCGTAAAGTACTAAAACTAAAAACTATAATAATTCTTTAAAAAAAACGTATAAGGCTTTTATTAACCGGCTAAGATCGGCACTCTTAGTCGCTACCGACTATATAACAATATAGTACTATATTAATAGAAGATACGATAATAATAAAACCCCTATTAAGCAGTATAATCCCTTATTATAACTATAAATATAGCTTAAACGCCTTATTAAATACCCCTCCGCCTTCCGTATATATATATAAAGGAAATGCTTTATCTATAAGAAGCTAGAATATTAGTTAATAAACTATCCTCTTTTAGTATCAATAAAGACTAAGCGCTAGTACTTATAAGTATATAAAGAACTTAACTAAGAATAACTACTTAACGAAGAATTTAATACCTTCTTAACTATATATAAAGGAGAAGCCTTCCCCTTCTTAGACGATATTCTTAAAGATACGTATAAAAGTAATAATAAAGAGTACGATATTAACCTAGCGATAAGGGAGATAACTACTACGTATTAAACTAATATAACATTCTTTTATTACTTAACTAGCAAGGATATTTACTATCTAAAGAATACTAATAAACCTACCTCTTAATCTCTCCTTATTAATAGCTACGCTATAACGTACTAAGGAGAACTTTAAGATATAGGAGTAGTATAAGTATTAATAGTTAGCCGCGCTTAAGTAAAAGCGTACGTATAAGAATACCTAGACGCTATAAAGGTAAACTAAACCTTTAAAAGCACGATAATTAAATTCGGAAATATTAGTGCTTATATAGCGATTAAGACTATCTCCTTTACGAACCCCCTTAGCCTTATTATATACTATATCCTTAATACCTTAACCCCCTTTCTTTCCTATTTTAAGGATATAAATAGATTAAGCGTATACTTTAATAATATATATAACCTTATTATATAATAAGACAGTACGATAATCCTTATTATCCGTAAATAAAGACACCCTTTTTTTAATATCGACTATAAAGAAGCGTATACTTACTTTTTAAAACTATAACTTTGCTACCTTTACTAACGATTTAGCTACTTAAGTATAATACGACTATATAACCTCTTTTAAAATACTAAATATTCCGATATCTTATACTTCTTACTCGAAAAAGTATAACACTTTTGCCGATAATGCTAACTTTATAACTAAGCTCCCCGAAGATTTAAATTCTCTATTAAAGATAATATAAATTTTAAGTATAAGGTTATTATTAACGTACTATACCTTTATAAAAAACCGGCCTTATATATTATTAATAAAAGTATATTATTCTAAGCAGCTAACTTCCTTCCCTCCCTTTTTATAAAGGATATAGAGGATACGCTATGCCGATATTAAATATATATATACTAAAGACCCCCCGATAATATTATATATAATCTAAAAACGAACTTCGCTTTAAAGGAATTCCGTATTAACGCCCGTATCTTAAGTATTCTATATAAAGAAATGCTTATAAAGGCATATTAAGCAGTTAGTAAAGTTAAACGTACATACTAGCTACTTTAATATACCTTCGATATTTTATACTACGAACCTTTCCCCGAAATAGATATCTATATAATACTATAGATAGCGGTAAAATCTATAAACGATATAGCTAGTCTTAACGGTCTTATACTAACTCTCCCTATTTTTAGCGCGTACTTATAAATTAATTCCGACTCCCTCCTGTCTCCTATAATCTTTATATAGGTAAAAGCAATTTAAAAAGCTATAGCTATAGTATAACGTATCTACGTAATAGCTATTATTAGCCGCGTCTTAAATATTCGTAACGGCCCCCGCTTATATAAAGACGTCTTCTTACTTCCTTTATAAAGCCTTATACTTATATAGCGCGAGAAGTACGGATAGAAAAGACAATTCCCTATTAATATAATTAACAAACGAAATATTACTATTATCCTACTAAGTAGTATAATTACGTTCTGAGCGATATATATTAAGCTATTTTATACGGAATACCCTTTAACGCTTAAAGTATAACTCCGTTTACTATAAGACCCCTTTAAGTACGAATAATTTCTTATATAAAAAGAGAAAAACGCACTTTAACTCTTATTATAACTTCGCGTATAAGGTATAATTACTACGCTTAGAAAACCGTTTAAAGCATTAAACTAAACTAAGATATTAAATCTTAAGGTACGTAGAGTTTTTTCTTTTATTCTTTTCGACTTTATTTAATATAAAGACGTACGAATATTTAAGATATAATTAGTACGAGAAATAAAAAGTAAAAATAATAAACTATATAAGAAGTCTTAATTAATTATATAAGGGTACGTAGACGATAGTAAGAAGGAAATCCTTACTTAGTTACTTACTATTTAGTATATAAGCTAAAGACTTTTACTTACTTTTAAAACTTTACTTTAATTAACGTATAATATAAAAGGAGAACTCCGAAATATTACGTAAGTATACGTTTAATTAAATAATACTTTAATAAGAACTAGTCTTATATATCTCTCCTAAGGACTAGTCCTTTTTTGCTCTCTTAAGACATTTCTATATATTTATCGGCCTTTATATAGCCTAGTAAAATTAAGTCTTTATAAGTTTAAGATATATTTCTTATACTATAAGATAAACCTTAATATAGTAATATCTTTTTACGACCTTTACTTACTTTTAACGACTGACGGCCTTATCTCTTTTAGCATTACCGGCTTTTAAACTAATAATACCCTTTCTTTTATAATATATTCCTTTTTATGCCTTAAGGAAGATATACTATATAAAGCTAAATTTCGTATAAAACCGAAGATAACCTTAATAAAGCAAATACCCTTTAAATTTAACAGCACGTAATTTTCTCTTATAGCTAGTATAATTCTTATTTAATAAAAAAGATAAGCAAAAGACCTATCTATAGTATATATAACGAGTAGCGATATAAAATAATAATATAGTTCGTAACGTGCTTAAGCCGCGTATATCGCTTTAATATATTAACTAAAAGCCTTATATAATTTATCTACTACCGCTTAAGTATAAGACTTAAAAAACGAAGATATAAAACACCTTAATATACGACTTTAATAGTAAATCGATAATTATAACCGCGGACTGCGCTTTATTACTCTTTTACTTTATATACTATAGCTATATACTTTAATAGATAGATTATTTATAAATAATAAAGACCTTATATTATAACTCGGTATATTAATTATCTTAAGAAAAGAACTTTTATATACTATAACTTCTTTTTTTATCCTTAGTAATATTTTATATTAGTTATTAATAAAATGTAAAAAAGTAATAAGGAGCGTACTTATAAGCAAACTTTATAGGATAGTAGAAGGTATTAATTATAGCTTTATACTTTACTTTATAATTTAAAAAATCATCCGTTTCTTTAACCTCCTTAACGTACCCCTTATCCTTTATATAAACTTACGTTCCCTTTATAAGTGCTTAGTAAAACTTAGCACTATTAACGAAAAACAACTTAGAATTAATATTATAGCACTATAAGAATCGTACGAACGCCGTAAGATATTAAAAATACGATAGATTAATAGTAAAGATAATCCCGTAAATAAATTTATTAAGACTAGCTTAAACTAAGCGCTATAAAATCTTATCTTTATAAATAAGCTTAAGTTTTAAATTAAAAGATTAATATAATAGGTATCGTAGTATAATAAATTATATAAACTAGTATAATACGTTTTAGAATTTATAATTAAAAACGCAAAATCTCTTAATATTTAGATATATAATATACGTAGGAAAGATAAGACTAATTCCCTCCCCCTCTTAAATCTCGTACTATAACGTAAAACGAACTAAAGCTAGCTTATAAATAAACTTAACCTTATTATCTAGCTTCTTATTACTAAGCACCTTAATTACCTTAAGGTTATTATCGACCTTAACTAGCATATTAACTATACTACTAAGTAGATAACGTGCTTAAGGTATAATAGGCCTATTATTTATAATACGATAATATACGCCCCGTTTAGCCTAAATATAAGATATATAAGCACTACCTTAATACCTTAATAAGTAATAGTATATAAAGAATAGATATATACTACGCGCTTTTTAATAAGCTAGGCAAGGATAAGCTATATCCTAGCTTTAAGACTATATAATAGTAACGCGAAAGTACCCTTCCCGCCGCACTAGCTTAAAAATAATCCGATTAAGCTAAGTACTAATAAGGACCTATATAGTAATATCGATTAATAAGCGGTCAATAAATATAACTTTAAAGTCCTAAGAAACGTTAGCATAGTATAAGAATTAATAAAGGAAATAAGAGAAACTATACGTTAATAGTAACTCTCTTTATAAACTAGTAATTGCCCTTATCCCCTATTAAGAGAAAGACGATACGATACCGACCTTATATAGCTTACTACTATACCTTAAGGCTAGTAAGTTAGATCGATATAATAATAATAACGCTAAGTATACGGGCTTATAAGTAATCGACGACGACGACGATAATAATAAAGATATACGATATTAAGGGTATAATAATAAGGTAAAAGAGGACTTAATACGGTATATATATAATAATAATAATAATAGTATAAGTACGCGGTAAAGAAAACGATAATATTAAGGAAAGAAAGAAAAGAGCTTAAGGAAAGACTATAAAAAGGAATTTATACCCGTACTAAAGCATACCGCATACCGCTAAGAAAGAAAAGGCATAAAGAGAGCATACTGCTAAAAAAGAAAATTTCTCTATATAATAAGAAACAATACTAAAGAACGAAACAATAAATTCTTAGTTACGTATATAGTAAAGGCACGAGGTATAAAACTCCTACTTATCCCTTATTTAAATATACCGTAAAAGCACGAGGTATAAACCTAACTTATCCCTTATTTAAGCATACTATAAAAAGCACGAGGTATAAACTCTTACTTAAGTAAATCGTAAAAGCATAAGGTAATAGTAAAGAAAAGAACCCTTTACTTATTTAAAAACACACCGTATAAGGAAATGCTAATAAACGCTCTTAAATACTTTTCCTTAAAAATAAAAATAAAAAGTGTAAGTATTAAAAAAGTAATAACACGCATAAAGAATTATATTATACTACGACCTACAATACCTATAAATAAGCTTTAATACGTCCGGAGTGTTATATTATACTAAGACTTATAATACTTATAGAGGAATAATAATACGTACGAAGTATTTTATTATTTAAGGGCTTATAATAAGGGGCTATTTATATATATATATATATAGAAGTGTTTGTTCCCCTTTTCTTAAGAGGGATAACGTAGAATATAATTAATAGGTTCTTTATTTACTTAGTATATATATATTTCCTTAAAGATTGTCTATTTAATAAAATTATTAAAGACGCTTATATTAAATATTTTTATACTAGCTATACTTATAAATAAAAAAGATTTATTTAAAAGCTTCTTAATCTTATAGCTTAGTAAATATATAAATTAAGTCGTAAATAGCTATAATACTTATTACTATAACTAAACTAACTAAAGTAAGACGCTAAAGTAGCTTATCTTAATTTAAAGCTTATTAGTTTTATATTATATAATAGTAATAAACTTTACTACTAAGCTCTTAATAGTTTAAGCTAAATAATCCTTATAAAAAGACCTTATAAGAAACTTCTTTAATACTTTACTAACTATAACTAATAAATTCTTAAAGATATATCTTCTTATTTTAAGTAATAACTAGTTTATAATAAAAGATTAAGTATAAGTATTATATACTAAGCTACTCCGCGCTAATTAAGGGATTCCGAAAAGGATAATCTTTAACTAAGACGTAAAGTTTACTTTAGTATTTTAGCGGACTTTATAATAAGCTTTTAGATCGAAGCTTTATATATTTACCGCTTAATACTTTTAAACTAATAGCTTATTAAAAAGACGAAACTAAACTATAAAAATCGCGCTATAATTTTTTACCGCTAATTTCTAAAACTTACACTAAACTAATATACTAAGAGCCTTTTAGTTTAGCTTTAATAACTCCTTCTTATTAGTAATTTACATAGCTTTAAGCAAGCTTATTATAAGGATATAAATAAATAATAATCTTAAGTTCTTTAATAACTACTTATATTTATAAAACTAAGAAGTCTTATAAAAAGAAGCTAAGTTAGCTATTAAATATACTTAAGCCGTTATAAAGAATAGATATAATAAGAAATACCACTTATTAAAATTTAAGCCTAGCAATTAAGTTTAGCTATAGCTTTATAAAAGTTATTATATTATAAATAGTAGACTAGCGAAACTTTTAAAGAGATATACTAAGCTATTTAAAGTTATTACTAAAGTAAAATAGCTTATATACTAGTTAAATATTAAGGGGTCCTTTAATATTTATTTAGTTATTTTAGTAGTATAACTACGGCTAATAAATAAGCTAGCTACGTAGTTTAAGCTAGTTTAAAATAAAAGGACGCCTTACTTAAATAAATAAGAAGTTAAATAAATCTTATAAAGTCGTATAATAAAAAAAAGCAGCGGAAAGCTATAAAAAGAGTTTTTAAAAGTATAAAAAGGATAGCTAAGTAGCTATAACTAATAAGTAAACAAAAAAGCGGTCTTTATACTAAAAATTATAAAGGCCTTTAAAAAAGTATAAAAGGAGTTAGCTACTTAAGTAGTTTAAAGAAAAGTATAATACGCAGCCTTTATAAAGTAATATAAAACTTTTTAATTAAGAGAATTAAGCGGTTAAGCTTAAGCATAAGACTTAAAAGCTACTATAAAGTATAAAAAACTATAACTTATTACGCTTAAGGTAATTAGTTATTTTAATAATAATATACTGCTATTTACCTTAAGCAATAAGGCTTTTTTAGCCTTATAGTATACTTATTTTAATTCTCTCCGCTACTTACCCTCTTTTTTCTTTTTCTTTTTTTTTATAAATATATTTCCTTATACTATTAGCTTTAGCCCGCCGCACTTCGCCGACTTCTATATATATAACCTTCTTTACTTTAAGCTTATAATTCTTATACTTTTATTTTAAGTCTTTTTATTATTAAATATCTCTTATAGCTAAGATTTACTATTTTATAACTACTTTCTTAGCCCGCTCTCCTATAAGCCTTTTTAATTTTAATATAAAGGATAAAAGTAAGCGCATAAGTTTTATAAAAACAAGGAGGCTATCTTTTATAGCTTTAAGTCTTTTAGTAAAAGTTAAAACCTTTAAGTTTAAGCCTTTATATAAACCTACGCCGCTTTTTATAACTATACTTAAGCTAATAAACTAAACTTAAATTATAGTACTAAAAGAATAGCTAATATTACCCTCTTTAAATACTTAACTTAAATAACTTACCCCTTAGCCTTATATTATAGCGTAGTTTTAATAGCCGTTTTTACGGCAACTTAGCTATACGTCTTACTTAGCTCTTATTATTTAAAAGCCCCCGCCGCTTATATATTTTTAAGGTATAGCTAGAAATCTTTCCTAGTAAAATAACTAGCTAATACTTAATGCCCTTAAGCTAGCTAACCTTATTATAGTCTTAAGATTTATAGTAGCTATTATAGTTAGTAAGAACTTACTTTAGCTAAACGACTAAAATAATAACTATACTATCTTTTACTATATATTTAAAGCTTAGCTTAATTAGTTTATAGCTAGGTTTATTATATCGTTTTAAGCTACTATAGCTAAAACCTTATCTTACTTTATATATAGTCTAGCCCGCGCTATAAAATCCCTCTCTTAGCTTATAGCTACTATAAGCTTTAAAGACTTATTTAGTCTTACTTAGCGAAGGCCTTTTCCTTTAGCCGCTATACTTAGCCTAGCTATATAAAAGTATATAAGCGCCTTATTATAGTCTATCTGCCGTTCTTTTTTAACTAAAAGAGATAGCAATAACTAGCCTTATAATATATTCCGCCGCTTAATCTTATAAAAGCCGCTAGTAGTAATAAATACGATCCTTAATAAGCCCGGCTTATAAGTTTTTACTCTAGCAATAAAATTATAATAATTAAGAGTTTCCGCCTAGCTTTAAACTATACTAAGTTCTACTTATAAGCCTATAAAAAGTCTAAACGCAACTTAACTTTAACTTAAGCGATAAAATTCCTAGGTTTTAATATCCGCTTTATTAGCTATACTAACTACGCGCTTTATATTCTTACCTTTAAGGCCCTTTTTATAAAAAGGTTCTTTAAGACTATTATATATATTTAAAACCTTAAGAGTAAAGGATTAAGTATTAAGGCTATTAAAGACCTTATTACTAGCTTTTTAGCGGGAATATAAATATTTAATACCTTAGTACTAACTATACTTATAAATATTAGCGGAACGGCCTATTCTTACTTTAATACTTTCTTAGTAGCTAAACGCGTATTAATTAGCGGAAAGGCGTAAGTAGTAGCGCTATATAAAAAGGATAATAAGTTAAAAAGCTTAGCAATAAAAAGCAAGGGATAGCTATAATAGTAATAATTAGTAAAATATAATATCTCGCTTAAAAGCGGCCGATAAAGCTAGTAAGTAGTATAAAGAACTAAGTAAGGGATTAAAAACGGTATAAAGGGTAAGTAAGATAATAATATAAGATAAGGCTTAAATAAAGCTAGTTTTTTAAAATATATCCCGCTATAAAGGATAAATATTTCTTAGCGCGGAGACTTCTTATTACTTAATAAGTACTTAAATATATACTTAAAAGAAAGTTAAGAACCTTATTACTAATTTTAGCTAGATATACTAGTTGCTTAAATAAAACAAAGATATATAACTAAATAAGTAATAAGGATTTATAATTAAGCCGCTTACTTACTATTATAAGCTACTTAATTACTATTAGCTAAATAGGTCGAAAAACAATTAAAAGGATAAAGATAGTATACTACTAATATAATATAAAGCCGCTATTATAAAGCTATTATTTAGCGCCCTTATTACTTTATTTTTACTTTAAACTAATAAAAACGTTAGCTTTTCTTTTTACTTAAGGGAGTTATTATAAAATCTAAATAACTACGCTTAAACTCCTTACTTTACTTTTAAAGAGCTTTATAAAACCCCGCGGTAAGAACGATTAAAGTACGCGCCAAAAAGGTTTACTTAAAGAGACGAGATTAATATTATTAGTTAAACCCCGTTATAGTTTTTAAAATATAGCTATAAATACTTAAAAGCCTATTTAACTATAGTTTATAACGTTTTTAATTATAAAAGATACTATAAAAACTACTAGACGGATTCTGCTAGCATTTTTAAAGGATATTTAAGGATTTCCGTAGAATATTCTTATTATAGTTTAACTTATTATTAACTGAAGAAGTACCTTTAAAACATAAGATAGACTTTACTACGATTTTTTAAGGATATTTAAGGATATTTAAGGGATTTCCCTAACTATAGTTTATAGTATTTTTAACTTAGCTTATACTTAGTTTATTAAGTAATTCTATAAGAATATTTATAGTTTATCTATATATTAATAATAAATAGTAAGATAGTATAATTAAAGATCTTTAAAATTAGCTTAAAGAACTAAGTATAAAGTAGCTAGCTATATTTTAAAGAGAAACTAAGCTTTTTACTATTTATAAACCTTTATATACGTTTATATATAGTAATTAGTCTATTATACTAGCTTAACTAATAGTAATTAGTTTATAATACTAGCTTTAACTAGCGGTAATTAGTTTATAGTACTAGCTTTAACTAGCGGTAATTAGTTTATAGTACTAGCTTTAACTAGCGGTAATTAGTCCGCGCTTTATCCCCTTATTTCATACTATAAGGCGTAGTATATAAAGTCGTCTGCTTAACTTATATAAGTAATTAACTTTATATCCCCCTTTTTTCTTTATATTATTATAACTATATACTTTTTTATGCTTATTATTATAAGAGGTTTATATACTTACTGCTTAAAAGGACTTAACGTTTTATTAGTCGCGTATTATTTAGGATTATTTAGACTACGTATCTTATTTCCTTTTTATTAAATATACCCTCCGGCCTATCTTAGTTATAGCGCAATTATACGTTATATATTACCGCTAACCTCTTTAAGCGGTATTTTAATTAAAGTTATATAAAGTAAGCTTTATTACTTATTTACTTTACTTTTTGTTAAACTTTCTTTTTATTATAAAGTACTTAAAGTTCTTATAGCTTTTTATTACTATAAACGCTAGCGTATTATATAATTTTACCCCTTTAAAGTCTAAGCATTTTATAATTATAAGCAACTCTTTATTATAAATTAAGTAGTTATACTTTATTATATTAAGTCGTTTTAAAAAGAAACCTACTAAGTATTATATCCTATTTAGCCTTACTTATATTAGTATACTACTTATTATATACTTAAAGCAGTCCGCCTTTTAGTACGTCTTTTACTTAAGGTTATATAGTTATAAATTAAGTAAAAGACCCCCTTTAAGCTTAAAAAGAAGTCTTAGTTAATCTTATACCTCTTTTATATATATCGTGCTTAAGGTATAAAGTAGCGACGTTAGCTATTAAACTTTCTTAGCATTAAAAGCGGCTTTTACTAATCCTTTTTTTTATTACTTCTTTTTCTATTATAAGTATTACGGCCCCCGCTATTATATCGTAAGGTAGTATAAAGCCGCTAGTTAGTAGGCCGGCCCCTCTTAATATATATATCTTTACTATCTCTTTTAACTTTTATATTAAGGCCTTAAATTAACTAATAAGCTCTTTAATCTACTACTAGCTTGCTTAAACTTAGTAGCTTATCTTAATAGCCCTTACTTATAGCAAGAAGATCGCTTACTTAACCCTCGTTTAAGTATTAGCATTTTTTAGTCCACCCTCTTACTTTCTTTAAGTATAGCCCCTTTATACTAAGTAGCCTTCTTACTTATGCTATATTATTAGTAGTAAGTCTCTTTTTAAGTTATATAACCTCGTTTAAAAAAGCTTTAAATATATTAAGTGCCGGCGTATACTTAGTTTAGTAGTATATAGCTAGATAATCCTTTATTTAAAGCTAAGGAAGGAAGGAGGAAAACTCTATTTAGGCTATATAGCTTCTTAATCATAAAGGTCGCTTAAGTAGCTTATACTTAAGTTAAGTTTAGGCCGAACTTAAGCTAAGTTTAGGTAAAGTTATATACGACTTAAGCTATATATTAGCTTAACCTTAAGCTATTTACTATAGTATAACTATAGCTCTTATTATAATATAGCTTATAGTAATAAAGTAGTTATTATTATAGTATTTAGTTTAAAAAAGCTACTTATATACTTTGTTCTTTATAGTAATAACTATATTTATATATTTTATTAAAGAAGTATAAAGCTTATTATTATTCTTTTTTAAGATAAGCTTTTTGTTTTTCTTTAAGGTTTTTAAGGTATAATCGTTTTTTATACTTAAAGACATAACGTTTATATTAAAAGAAGGGGTATTTTCGTTATCTTTATAAATAATCTAATAAGAAATTATAAGCTTTAAGTCTTTTAGTACTTAAAAAGTAATTTTGTATAAGCCGCTTAAGCTTACTCTTTTTATCTTAATATAAAATTCTTCTTTATTAAGTCCTTTTATAAGCAAACTAGTCTTAAATAAACTAAAAGTTAGTATTATAAGCTTAATATTAATTTTTTTAGTATCCTTAGTTAAAAGTAGTAGTATAAGATATTACGGATTATAAACTAAGAAAGTATTATTTCCTTATGTTAGAAGTTTTTCTTTAAATAAATTTCTTTTTTTAATATAATGTTTTATAATATAGCTTTTCTTTTAATATATAAAGTATTAAATAGCTTTTCTAAGGGCTTGAAAAAACTCGCTTTAAAAGTATTTAAGTTTATTATATTACTTAAGTTACGCTTTTACTTCTTATAATTTTTCTTTATAACCTTACTTAAAATTAAATAGTGTTTTTTTTGCTTTTATTGTTTTTGTTCCTAATTATATATTAAGGCCGCTAAACTATTTTAATTAAAAAAGGTCTTTACCTTATATAAGCAATAAATTTCATTTTTAACTTCTTTTTTAAGTCTTTTATAAAATAAAGCTATTAAGATATCGTTTTTATACTTTAGCTTAGAATTTTAATTTTAAAATCATGCTAAATAGGCCGATACAGATATATCTTACTTAAGGCTTTATAATTTATACTGAACTTATTATTGTTTATTTACTATCTTAAAAACATTTTTTTAAAGCTTCTTTAAAGGTATTAAAATTATATAAAATTTGATTTATTTTAAAATATCTTTTTAAGAATATTATCTATATAATTATTAACAAATTATAAACATACCTTTTACTACGTTTTAATTTAAAGTAGTAAGGTAAAACTTAAAATAAGCTTTAAAAGAAGTAATAAAGTTTAATAGCTTAGTTAATTCTTTAGTCTTAAGTTTTAAAGTTTTAATCTTAAAAATAGAAGTACTATTATTAAAATTATAAAGAGATTAAAGGTAAGTTTTAAATACTTTAACTTAGCTTACGGATAACTAGTTAGTTATAATATTATAAAAGGCAATATGTTTTAATTTATTATAATTAAATAAAAATACTTATATTAAATATTTTTATTTTTATAGCTTAAAGAACTTACTAAGTATCTTAAATGCTAAGTTAATTTTACTAAAGCTATAAGTTAGAATTATTTTATAAGCTAGTTTTATATTACTAAAATACTTTTTTACTTTTAAGACTAAGTATTAAATAAGTAATAACAGCTTAATTTGTTTTAATTATAATATATAGTAAAAAAAGAAGGAAAAAATGCTTGGTTTTAAAAATTAAACTAAATAAAGTTAATAATATCTTATTATATAGATTTCTCAGTTAAAAACTAGCTAAAAAAAGAAGAAGAAAGAAAAAAGTTAAGTAAAAAAGAGAAAAAACCTTTTTTTTTATCTTTTTAAAGCTACTAAATAGCTTTTCTTTTTACATACTTTTTTATGCCTTTTTAAACTTTCTTATAACTTATACCTTATATAACTTATAAGTCGCTTAAATACTTTTTTAGCTGTTAAAAAGCCTCTTAGCTATTTTTCTTACTAGTAATAAGGAATATACTAGCTATTACTTATTACTAGCTTATTTAATAGATATTTCTTATCTTAAAACCTTCTATAAGATTTTATCCTCTTTTAAAAAGAAGATTTTTATTTTAGCTTTATATAAAGCATAAGTTAATTATTTACTATTCTTAATCTCTTAACTTCTTTTACTAGCTAAAGCAAGCTTAAGCTATATATAGCTATTTCTATCTTATATTACTTATATTTAATTAGCTATTTTTAACCGTTAAGCTATATCGTTTATTCTTATAACTACTAGTATTTCCTTTAATATTTCTATACTTATTACTAGCGGTATTTACTTTATTAGCTACTCTTTTCTTCTTAGTGGTATATACTTTACTAGATTTAAATACCTCTTAAGTACTTAGAATTACTTATAAAATAGCGATTTTATAATAATACTACTTACTACCGCCGCTATTCTTACTACCACCGCTTATACTTACGCCGCCCGCGTTAAAGTAAAGTATACTTTGCTTTCAGCTTAAAAAATAGCTCTATATAGCAATATAGTATCTTAAAATTAATTGATTTATTTTTTTAGATTAATACTTATTTAATTTTAATAGGAATATATTACTACATTTACTCTTGCCCTTGCCTTTACTGCTATTACTAATATAGCTAACGCGAATAATACTAGTAATACTAGTAAGAACGACCTAAGACCGCTTTTTACACTTAGCAATTTAATTTAAATAAGGTATATAAATTAATTTTCTTAATATCTAAAATAATTACTAATTAAATTTAAGTAAAAACTTAATACTTATTTTACCCTTACCCTTGCCCTTTTTACCGCTAATAGTAAGGATAAAAGCGAGAGTAGTAGTAATACTAGCTTTATTAGCTTTAATAACGCTAATATACTTAACGCCCCTGCCTTTATTACTACTAATACTAACGCCGACGCCGATATTAGTAATAGTAATAATAGTAGTAGTAATAGTAGTAGTAGCGCTAGCTTTATTACCTTTAATAATAATAATATTCCTAACGCTTTAGCTATTATCTTTTTACGTTTAGAGGCTACTATGCTTAAAAGGGCTCTTAAGCTAGTTATAGTTAGTAAAAATTAATTCCTTACTAATATATAAAGAAGTTTTAACTAATTTAAAAAAAAGGCCTTTTTACTTAATTATTTTATAGATTTAAACGCTTTATATATATAAGAGCGAGCTTGAAACAAGCGATATATTTAAGGTGGCCGGAATCATACCTTAAGAGGTATACTATATTAATTAAAGTCTTTATTATAGTAAATGTTTTTAACTAAGATTTAATTAAGAAGCAATAGCTAATAAGTTTTTAATAAAATACTTACTTAAAAAGTGCGATAATATTTACTAAGTTTAGTAGTGTTTCTTTTAAAAAAAAGATTAAAACTTTAGCGCTTATTTTTTTCAATTTCCTTTTTTTATATTATGTAAATTAGGTTGAATTAGAATTAATTCGGCGTTTAATTCTTATATATTTTTAAACTTAAAATAATAAAAGTTTATATACTATTCTTCTTTTTTATTAATTGCCGCTCTATATTTATGATTTAATACTATATAGCTGTTATATATATATTATTAGTCTTTATATTTCTGTTTATACTTTTATTATTTCTGTATTAAATTAAATAATATTATTACATTAGTTAAAATAAAGGCTATTAACTAAAAAGGTTCTTTTAAGTGCGACTAGCGTTTACTATATTATTTAGTTAGCTATAAATTAATTAAAGATCTTACTTTTACTTCCTTTATATTTTATCCCTTACGTTAAAAGCTTTATAAGTTTATATATATAAGAAGCTACCTTTTTAAATTCTTTTTCCTTTATTTCTTACTATTTCTTTTTACTACTTATATTTATTATAAAGATAGCCTTAAAACTAACCTTAATCCTTTTATTAATAGCAATATAAAATATAATATTTACTTTTATTCTTAAGGTAACTATAATTCTCTTTATTATCTAACTTAAGCCGCTACTTAAAATATAATATTATTAAAGTATCTTATATACTACTAAAACTTTATACATTATTTTTTTAGTCGCTTTACTTATTATTATTAAATTATATATTAATTTGTTTAAATATGAAATATATTATAGAATTTAAATAACTACGCTAAAACTCTTTACTTTACTCCTTAAGAGCTTTATAAAACCCCGCGGCGGGAACGCTTAAAGCACGCGCTATAAAGGCTCGCTTAAGGAGACGCGACTAATATTACTAGTTAGACCTTATTAAAGTTTCTAAGATATAACTATAAATACTTAAGAGCCTATTTAATTATAGTTTATAACGTTTTTAACTAAAAAAGATATTATAAAAACTATTAAATAGATTTTATTAGTATTTTTAAGGGATATTTAAGGATTTACGCGGGATATCTTAATTATAGTTTAACTTACTTTTAACTAAGATAATACTTTAAAAGATTTAAGAGAAACTTTACTATAATTTTTAAGGGGTATTTAAGGATATTTAAAGGATTTCCTTAATTATATTTTATAGTATTTTTAACTAAGCTTATACTTAGTTTATTAAGTAATTTTATAAGGATATCTTTAGTTTATTTATATATTAATAATAAATAATAAAATAGTATAGTTTAAGATTTTTAAAAATAGCTTAAAGAACTAAGTATAAAGTAGCTACTTATATATTATAAAAAAACTAAGCTTTTTATTATTTATAAACTATTACGGAATCTAAACGGCCACGTTTAGACTCCTTTCTTTACTTTTAAGGAGCCTTAAAAAACCCCGCGATAAGAACGCCCGGAGCACGTACTATAAAGGCTCGCTTAAGGAGATACAACGAATATTACTAATCGGACCCCGCTAAGGTTACTAAGATATAACTACGGAGGGTTAAGAGCCTACTTAACTATAGTTTATAACGTCTTTAACTATAAGAGATATTATAATAACTACTAAGCGGATTCCGCCGGTATCTTTAAGGGATTTCTAAGGATTTCCGCGGGATATCCTAACTATAGTTCGACTTATTTTTAACTATAAAAGTACCCCGAAAGATATAGGATAACCCTTACTACGATTTTTAAAGGAGATCTAAGGATATTTAAGGGATTTCCTTAACTATAGTCTATAGTATTTTTAACTAAGCTTATACTTAGTTTATTAAGCGATTTTATAAGGATATCTACGGTTTATCTATATATTATAGATAGTATAGTTAAAGATCCTTAAAAGTAGCTTAAAGAACTAAGTATAAAGTAGCTAGCTATACCTTAAAGAATAAATAAGCTTTTTACTATTTTTAAACCCTTATATATATTTATATATAATAATTAGTCCGTTATACCGGCTTAACTAGCGGTAATTAGTCCGTAATACCGGCCCCGATTAGCGGTAATTAGTCTATAGTACTAGCCTTAACTAGCGGTAATTAGTCCGCGCTTTATCCCCTTATCCTTATACTATAAGGTATAGTAAATAGTCGCAATTCCTACTTATTTAAACGAAAATCCCTTAAATATCCGCTAAGCTAAAAGCGACTATATCGCACGATTAAGTACTTATCTTATAAGAAGTTAGATACTAAACGATATTTTCTTTAGTAAGAAGCTCTTATTAGCCTTTAAGTTTAACCTTAATAATAAGCACCTTTTCCTTAACGCGCTTATAGTAAAACTTTAAGATAGGTATGCTATAAAAGCGGAAGAGGCTATAGCCTTAAGCCCCTTAATAGGAATAGTAATAATATTAAATAAATAATTCCTAAGTCTCCTTTAAGTACTAAGAAAAAAAGACGCGCTTATTAAGCCCTAGGAAAAACCTTAATTATAAGCTAAGGATATAAGGAGATTTAACCTATTAAGACCTTTAAAAGTATCCTTTAACGAAGTTTAAGAAGATAATAAGGCTAGTATATTTTAAGGAGTAGACCGTTTTATTAACTTTATTCGCTAAAACGCGAGTAAAGACGAGGCCTATATAGACGAATTAGCTATTTAATTGCCTTTTTTCTTTTAAGGAAGTACGGTAAAATAGTATTTTAAGGACCTCTTAAAACTATAATAAGAAGAACTTAGCGAGCTTAGTATCGGACTAGGCTAATAGATATCCGCCTTATAAAAACGGTTTAAAATCCGCTTAAATATAGCGATATAAGCACTTAATAAAAAGCACTTTATTATTAAAGATATAGTAATAAGATCCGACTTTAAGTCTTTAATATCGCGCTTATAATATAAAGCTAAGGCTATGCTTTACTAGCTAGACTACTTAACTATAGTAATTTACTAAAAGCTAAACGTTTACCTATAAGAATCCTTATAACGTTTAATAAGAAATAAGGATATTAATAGATAGATTAATAAATATAAGGAAATCCTTCCTTAGTTATAAGTTAAATATACTTAAGGATCTTAAAAGCACTTACTAGCGCGAAAGAAATAGGTCTAACTTATAAAAAGGCGAGGGCTAACTAGCTATACCCTATATATACTTAAAGGATAGTCCGGGACGCCTTAGCTATCTATTAAAAGCTTGCTAGGACTAAGAGTTATATTTTTAAACCGCTTAATAAGGGCGGATATACTATATACCTTATAGCACTCGCTAAGTTAAAGAAGAAACCCGCTTAAATAGCTAGGAATATACGCTAAGGTCCTCCGGCTTAAGAGAAAAAGGACCTTTAAAATTATACGCTTATTAATACTAAAGCTAAAATAGGCATACCTTATAACTAAGGAAGGAACTATAGTAAAGACCGATAACTATTTAAAGTATAAAGAGTACGATATAAAAAGAGCTTAGTTAGATACTAATAAAAGCTTAAAAAAAACTATAATCTATATTATAGTAAACTTAATATAAGAGGCCGATAAAGCGTACGGACTTTATAGCAAAGCATTCCCCTTAAAGAATAAGCTTTACTAATACGTTAAAGATAAATACCCCCTTAACCTTAACTAAGATATTGCTATATAAAGACGTTGCTTAGTATAGTAAGTAGTTATTTAAAAGCTATAAAGCGTTTAAATAGTTAAGGCTTCCTTTAACGTTTAGCTATTAAACCTTAATAAGCCGTTACGATTTACCTACGCACGCTTATTAGTCTATAGAAAAGAAGGGCCTAGGATAAGCATTAAAGCCTATATAAATACTAAGGTAAACTAAAGCTTTATTTAAGCTAACTTAGTAAAGACCTTTTAAGACGTAACTATAAACTCCTTTTAACGAATTCTTATTTAAGGAGTAGGAAGGATAGCTACTATTAAATAAGCGGAATTTACCGCGTATATACTAAGAAGGCTAAATAGTAGCCTCGCGGTTATAAAGGTAAGGATCGGCACTTAAATAGTAAAACGCTTAGCGGCTAATATATTACTTAGCTAAGACTTTTTAGTTCCTTACTAAAAGGACCTTATTAACTTTATATTAATCTTATAAATTAAGGCCTATAAAAGGATTAAAGCTAAAGTTAAGATAGTTTAGCTAAGACTAGCGATATATAGATAGGTAATTTACTTAGTTACTATAACGACTTTAGCTAGTTTTAGCTACGCCTTACTTATATAAGTCTAAGCGCCGCTATTAAGGCGCGATATAATATTTTTCCCCGATAACCTTAAGCTTATTTAGATAGTAATATAGAATTATAAGAGCTTTATAGCGATAAACTATTTTAAAGAACTACTAGTACTCCGCTAAGGCTAAAAGGTAAAGATAATTACGAACCTTAATAAGTAGTTTTAGCTATATAAGAAGGTTAACGCTACTACTCCCTTAGTAAAAGCCTTTATAGAAAATCCAGATAGAATAGACCTTATTAAAGACTTCTTATAAAAGGATCTTATAGTAAACTATAAACTTAAAATTAGCTAAACTAAAGACCTACTTAAACTTACTACTAATAAGGGCGTTTAAATCTATGCTAAAGACTTAAAATACGTATTAAAAGTCTAAGATATCCTTTAATCGTTTCCTCGCCTTTAAAAGGACGAGGGAGTAGTATATATAAACGAATCTAAATATATACGTATTCTTTTAGTAAAAGGATAGCAATATTAATAAGTTATATTAAGATTATACTTATTAAGCGATAAAGATAAGAAGGTAGTAGATATTATATTTAGCTAGCTAACTATATAAGGCCGATTAAAATAAGTCTATAAGCTAACTTTATTCGCAGCGCTAGTATTTATAGTATAGAAAACGGTAAACGGAAAGGAAAAGGGATAAGTAGTTATAGACTTATAGGGGATTAACGCTATTACTACCTTAAACGCTTACTTAATGCCCTTTTAAAACGATATAATTAAACGCCTTTAAGGAAAAAAGTTTATTAATATAGTAAACGCATAATCGTTTTTTTACTAATTCTTAGTTTATTAAGACTACTAAGAAAAGTTTATAGTTATAAGCTATTATAAGCTAAAAAGATTATTAGTAATACTTATAAGCTTTAAGAACTCCCCGGTATATATTTAAAGGTTTATTAATAACGTTCTTTATAGATACTAAAAATACGCGGCGGCTTATATTAATAATATTATTATCTACTTTAATACGGCTAAAAATACCTTTAATATTTAAAGGCTATATTTTACGCTTTTTAAAACTATAATATTACCTTATTTAGACTAAAGTCCTTCTTAGCGTACTTATTTATATAGCTCCTTAGATTTAAAGTAAACGCTATCGGCTTAATAAATATAGATAAACGCGTAAAAGCCTTAAGGGATATTGCGTTCTTAAAGAACCTTTAATAGCTTAAGAAATAGATTGGCCTTATTAAGTAGCTACGCTATATAGTCCCGCATTTTGCTAAGGAAGTTAACATCCTATAAAAACAAAAGACGGAGCTGCTTTAAGTAAGATAAGAAAAAGGAGTCTTCTTAAAGGGCTAAGGACGGGCTTAATATGCCGCGAAAGCCGCTTTTTAGCTTACTCCGGAAAAAGAAAAGGCCTTCGCGATTTTAATTAAGAAACTTACTAAGCCTTAAACGATTTACTACTTCGACCCCGCTTAATAACTATTTATTTAAATTAATATATCTTAAGAATATAAAGTAGTAGCTATAGCTTTTTACTTAAAAGAAGGTATAAAATAGGATAAAAAGACGCTATTAGCTTAGACTACGGTCTAGCCTATTATCTTCTTAAGCCGCGCCTTTTAAGGCGGAAAACCTTAATACTAGCCTATAGAACTTAAAGTAGTTAGTTAAGTATAAGTAGTATATAAGTTACGTACTATAGTACTATCTATAAGAACGCTATAGGTAGTCGTCTTTACTAACTATATAAGCACTTATAGAATTATATACTAAAACTCCCTATTCTTTACTAATATAAAATTTAACGCTAAGCTAGTCCTTATATCTTAATACTTAAGCTAATTCCCGCTTAAGGTATACTATATCTTAAGCGTTAAAAATATCGTATTAAACGCGCTCTTATATTTACTATATTAAGATAATAAGCCGGTATCCTTAAACTAAAAAGGGGAATTAAAACGTATTTAAGAAGATAAGATAATAGACCGCGTGTTCCCTTACGCGGAAGTATTAATCGAATTGCCGCTTTACTAAAAAATAATTAATAGATATATAGAGGATATATAATAAGTAAAAATTATAGTATAGCTTAGCGATAAAAACGGGGTCCCTAGACTCTTATTCCTTTAGTCGTAAGGGTTACTATACTTTATAGAGAATAACGGACGCCGGAGACTATATATCCTTAAGACTTACGCTAAGGAGATCGTCGAAAACGCTTATACTAAATATTTTTATACCGGCCGCACCTATATATAATAAGATTTATTTAAAAGCTTCTTAATCCTATAGCTTAATAAATATATAAATAAGGTTATAGATAGCTATAATACTTATTACTATAACTAAACCGACTAAGGTAAGATATTAAGGTAGCTTATCTTAATTTAAAGCCCGCCGGTTTTATACTATATAATAGCGATAGACTTTATTACTAAGCTTTTAATAGTTTAAGCTAAATAATCCCTATAAAAGGATCTTATAAAGAACTTCTTTAATACCTTACTAACTATAACTAATAAATTTTTAAAAATATATCTCCTTATCTTAAGCAATAACTAGTTTATAGCGGAAGACTAAGTATAAGCATTATATATTAAACTACTCCGCGCTAATTAAGGGATTTTAAACGGGATAATCTTTAACTAAGACGTAAAGTTTACCTTAGTATTTTAGCGGACCTTATAATAAGCTTTTAGATCGAAGCTTTTTATATTAACCGCTTAGTACCCTTAAACTAACGGCCTTTTAAAAAGGCGAAACTAAACTATACAAATCGCGCTACGATTCTTTACCGCTAATTTCTTAAACCTACGCTAGACTAATATACTAGTTGCTTTTTAGTTTAGCTTTAATAATTCCTTCTCCTTAGTAATTTACGCGGCTTTTAATAAGCTTATTATAAGGATAAGAATAAATAACGGCCTTTAGTTTCTAAGTAACTACTTATACTTATAAAACTAAGAGGTCTTATTAAAAAAGGCTAGGTTAGCTATCGCCTATACTTAGGCCGCTATAAAGGATAAATATAATAAAAAACACCGCTTACTAAAATTTATGCCCGGCGATTAAGTTTAATTATAGCTTAATAAAAGCTATTATATTATAAATAGTAAACTAGCGAAGCTTAAAGAAAGACGCACTAAGCCGTTTAAGGTTACCGCTAAAGTAAGATAGCTTATATACTAGCTAGATATAAAAAGGTCCCTTAATATCTATCCGGTTATTTTAATAGCATAACTACGCTTAGCGGACGAGCTAGCTATACGCTTAAGATTAGTTTAAGATAAAAGGATACCTTACTTAAACGAGTAAGAAGTAAAATAAATCTTATAAAGCCGTATAATAAAAAAAGGCGGCGAAAAGCTAAGGAAGGAGTTCCTTATAGCTTAAAAAGGCTAGCTAAGTAGCTATAACTTATAGGTAAACGAAAAAGCGGTCTTCTTACTAAATATCGTAAAAGCCTTTAAAAAAGCATAAAAGGAGTTAGCTACTTAAGTAGTTCGGACGAGAGTATAACGCGCGGCCTTTATAACTTAATATA
>JAPEBW010000510.1:0-49608 GCA_027405785.1 Ophiocordyceps robertsii | reverse complement strand
TAGATAATGCTACGTCTTATAAAGTTACTAATCTAGTCCCTTAATACTTATAATTCGTTGCGGGATAGAGGATAGATCGGTCCGAAGGGTAGTTTTACGCCGGAAGTTAAGTTAATTGCGTGATCTATTCCTTTCTTAATCGGTAATAGGTTAGACTTATTTACCGAGAATACGTCTTTAAATCGGTATAAAGTTAGTAATATCTCGGTTTATTCTCTCTCCGGAATTCCTTTATCGTCGTCCTTATCTAGCAACGGAATTAGCTTAAGGTCGGCAGCGATTATATAGATACGGGCCTCGTTCCGGCAATCCTTTACGAATTTTCGTAGACTCTATAAGGTGCCGCTACCGATTTAGTGCTTAAACCACTATTGCTTTTTCTATAGAATAATATGGATTTTCTTATCCGTAATTACCATAGTTAACTATAAAATTAGAATATAGTTATTCGGCGTTAACTTATTAGTACTAACGTAGTACCGAGTGATTATCTTTTCGGTACCTCTTATATCGGTAATTCTTACTAAAACCTCTTAGACCTTATAGTTATTTACTTAACTATCGCTTAGTCCTAAGAGCTTAGGATGCGATAGTAGGACTTATAGTAAGCCTTATTAGCGTGCGAAATGCATATTTACTAAGTTTACTATACTATAAGTATCTAGGTATACCTTCGTATTAGTAGGGTTTTGCCTTAGTAGCACTATAGGAGTTTATAATAGCTCCCTTTAAAGTACTAACGTAGCCGGAGGAGAGGCGTTTACTCCGGCCTTTAAGCGTTTCCCTACGGAGCGGCTTTAATATATAAGGTGTTCGCTAAGGTATCTATAGTTAAAGCCGAGGTATACTTATTTATATAGTGACCTAGCTTATTACATTTAAAATAGATAACCCCTTAGTTTTAGGATAAGCCTCGGCCTTAGCCTTACCCTCTTCCACAACCTCGGCCTTAGCTATATCGAGGGGTATCTAAGCGTAAGTCTCCCCTTATTGTTATCGAGGTATTAGTGGTGCCTTAGTAGCGAGAACCTCCCGACTGCCGTCCGCTGCGGCCTCTCCCTCGGTAGGAATTTCCTCGGTTCGAGGATCTTAAACTTATTCTACGCTATCCTAATCTAAAGCTTACGCCTAAACGGCGTTTCTTACTATCTATAGCGTCCTAGTAGCGTTAAGCTACCTAGACTAGTTCTTCTTTACTATACTTATAAATAGGTATTAAGTAAAGGTTAAGTTACTCCCGAAGCTTTAGTCGTAACTTAGCGAAGAACCTTAATAACCGTATCTACTTTAATAGCCGCTCGAAATGCCGTTCGATAGAGTTAAGGTAAAGGCTAAACTTTAGTAAAGACTATATATCTCGCTACTAAGCGTTCTTTAGCTACGTTGCTAGGAGTGTTTCTCTATTTACTATATCCTTAATAAGTATAAGTATCTATTCCTTAAAATAGATCTAGCTAGCGCTATATTATTCTTAATCTATCGGCGGTTGTTCCTAAAGGTATTAGCGCTATCTCGCCTTATAGTCGGTATATATATAATCTACTATAAATAGGATTTTAACGTCGTCTTAGCGGAATCGTTAGGGTGTAGCTTTAAACGTATCCTTTAAGTTATAGAGCTAGTTAAGTCGTTTCCGAGAATTAGTTAGTTAAGCTAACTAAGTAATGTTTTTAAGCTTTACCTCGCTGCCTTAACTAGCTGCTAAATCGGGGGAGTCCGACCGGTAACGCCTTTTCGATTAGTTAAGGAGTAAGCCTCCCTTTTCTCGTATTTCCTCTTTAAGCTATACGATACGCTCTTATAACTATTAAGTCTCCTTTAGTTCCTCGATACGGCTTTAAAGGGCCTTTTATTTTTCTCGAAGTAGCGGGGACCGAGCACCTACTAGTAAGGACATTCTTAACGGCACTTCTATTATCTTAGGCATAGAGGGTGTTTAGTCGGATTCGTTATTTAAATAAATCTCTTATACTTATAAGCCTTAGTTAGGGTTACGTTAGCTTCGCCGCGCCGGTTTAGCACCGCTTCGTGATCCCTTCGCTAATGCTATCTTTACTAGGTAATTTAAAAGGGAAGCTTTAGAAATTATAAGGAGATAGTCTTATAGTACTACTAATTAAGTAGCAAAGATAGTAGATAGTACGATAGGTTATAGTATTGCTTAGCTGCCTACTTTATTGCAAGACTAAAGCTTGTAGAAGGGAGAGTCTCTTAGCTTTAGTCGCGGGGGCCTGTCGACTACCTGTTAAGTCGGGACCGAAAGCGGGGCTTCTTGCCTAGCGCATTCCCCGCACTTAGTTAGCCTATGCTATTAGTACTATTCTCACATTTACTACTTAGTTACTTATTCCTACTTTTTATCCACGAGCTATTTCTTTATATATATTGCTCTCTTACTAAGTACCCTTAATAAGCTGTCTTTATATTTATAATTTACGCTATAAGACGAAATAATTATATAATATATTAGTGTTTTTCGTGCTAAGAAACTATAAGAACTTATAGTACTTTAGTATAAAAAGGAACATAAATTAAAAACAAAGTAAAGAAGTAATAAAGTTTACTTTATATAACTTTATATTAAAGTATTATTTAAAAAGGTTTATAATAATACTTAATATATTATTACGTTATAACTTAAATAAGCCGGCGGGTATATAAAATAAAGGGAAAATAAGATATATAGTTTAATTAATCTTAAATAGTATATAGCTAAAAAGATATTAAGTTCCTTTATATAGTAAATATATAAACATTTAATAATAGTAAATATAAACAGAATATAGATTCGTAATAAAAAAAGTAAAAAAAAGAATATAAAGTTAATCGCTTATATAAGTAAAGCAGGCTACCTTATATATTAAGCTAAGTATAAAGCGAAGAAAAATAGAGTTTAGCTAAAACTTAACTTAAACTATACTTAAGATATACTTAAGGAATAAGTATAGCCGGCCTATATATTAAATAAGGAAAAAATATGAAAATAGTAAATAGCAATATATAAGAAATTTAAAAGATATTATATAATATTTTAAGTAGTATGAAATAATAACTAGTTTCTTATATTTAAATAGAAATTAAAGGTTAAAGTAAGTAAATATATAATTAATATAAAGTAGCTTTTTTACTTTAAAAACTATTTATTAGTGCTAAGTAAGCTTTAATACTTTAAGAAAGAGAAGAATAAAAAGCTAAATAGGCTATAAGTATAAATTACTTAGTAAATATATAACTTAATAGTAATAAAATACTTTAAGTATAAAGGAACGCTTATAATATTAGCTTTAAAGTTTTTTAAGCTAAGCTAATTATTAATAGTACGCCGGCTTAATAATAAACTATAAACTATATAGTTAAGGCTATGTTTAAAGATAACTTTAAAAGTGGCTTTTTTAACTATTACCCCTTCTTATATAATTATATATATACTTAATAATAAGCTTTATAGTTAACTTACGATTAACTAAGAGTAAGGGCTTAAGAGACCTTTAAGTAATAATAAATAAACTAATAAAAGCTATAATATTAAAAGCAATACTAATAATAAAGGTAGTAGTATATACTAAAAGGTTCTTATAATCTTATTTCCGTTTCTATAAGATATAAAGGTTTATTATTTAAAACTAAAAGATAAACTAAATAAAGTAATTTTAGTGGGAATTTTACTAAAAAAACTAAAGTTTAAAAAAAGCTAAGCTTAGCTTTGTTATATATAAACTATTAAAGTAATAAAGTATATAAACTAAGAGGTATAAGCTTAATTATATATATATATATATTTACTAAAAGTAAAATGTTTAAACGGTATAGCTACTTTATACTTAAGCAGTATTAAGTAACTAAGTAGTATTAAAAATAATTATAAGCCTTTTCTTAAAAATATAGAAAGATAATATTAAGCCTTTTTAAATTATGTAAAAAACAGACTATTTACGCTAAACGTAGAAGGTATAAAAGACTTTATATAATAAATAAAAAAGTCGCTAATTTTCTTTAAACGGCTATTACTATGTTTTAAGTAAAGTAAAAAAAAACTAAATATATATACTTATAAAAAGGCTTTAAGTAAGTTATAAGGTATAGTTAAATATAAAAACATATATTAAAGATAAGTCTTATTAAAAGCTTAACTAACTATACTAAAAGTATATTATAATAAAATTAATTAGTATAAAAATAATACTAATAGTATAAGCTAACTAGGTGTAGGGAATACGCTAAGTTAAAAAACCCCGCTTTTAGTTTTAACTTAATAAGTAGTTAATAGGCCTTTGCGATTAAAGCTAAAAGACCCTTCTTTTTATAAGCTTAAATATTATAAAAAGGTAAGTAGCTAAGTAATACTATAATTTATTATACTATTTACTATCTTTACTACTTAATTAATAATATTATAAAAGAATTCCTAAATAATTTTAAAAGCTTCTTTTTTTTAATTACTTAGTAAAGATAGTATTAGCAAAAGGATCGTAAAGCAGTATTAAACTAGCGCGGTAAAGCTAATTTTCCTTTAAGTAAGGCTTATAAGTATAAGAGATTTACTTAAATAATAAATCTAACTAAATACCCTTTATACTTAAGATAATAAAATATACTATTAAGAATATCCTTATTAGTAAGCGTTAAATCCCCGCTTCTTTAAAAAAGATAAAGTGTCTTTTAAGCTTATATTAAGGAATTAAAAAAGACTTAATAGTTATAAATATATATTATATTGCTTAAAAGGAAAATAGAGGAAAAAGCAGGATTACTTTTTAATTAATTAAAAAAGCATTTTGAATTAAGCTCCCTTAATTAAGTAAGGAGTTAAAGTAGTAAAGTTAAGCTTAAAAGTATTACTTAGCTAGCTTTATTAACTAACTCTTAAAATAACTTAACAAGCTTTATAACTTTAAAAATATATTTAAAGCCATACTTAAACAATTTTATTAAAATGATATTAAAATCTTATTTTTAGTAGACTATATATATACTTATAATAAGGCCTAATAGTGCTCATACCTTTTTAAATAATTACTTATTTATAAAGAATAATATAACGTAGGCTAGATTTATTTTTAAGAATAAATACTTATACTTATTAAGGATATAGTATACTAAGAGATACTATAAGCGATATAGTTAAAGAACGCTTAGCAGTAAGATATATAATCTCTGCTAAAGTTTAGTATTTACTTTAACTTTATTAAACAATATTTTCAGCGATTATTAAAATAAATATAGTTATTAAGGTTTTTCGCTAAGTTATAATTAAAGCTTTAAGAGTAAATTAACTTTTATTTAATACTTATTTATAAGTATAATAAAGAAAAATCTGTTTAAGTAGCTTAATACTACTAAGACGCTATAAATAGTAAGAAACGCCGTTTAAGTATAAGCTTTAAGTTAAGCTAGCGCGGAATAAGTTTAAGATCTTTTAACAAAGGAAATTTTTACTAAAAAAACTATAGTAAATATTAGTAAAGAGATTTTTACTACTAAGGCGCTTTTAATACTTTAATATACTATTAGGCTTAATTAACGCTTTAGCTACTTTTTAAAACTATATTAATTAAGTATTAAAAGGCTTAATTAATACTATAAATATAGTATATCTTAATAATATTTTTATCTTCTTATAAATCAATAAAAGTAGATAAAATATCTTAAATAAGTTATACAGAGGCTATATATAACTTAATTATTTTATAAGCTATTTAAATATATATTTTACTAGTAATTAGTTAAGTTCTTGTATTTTATTTTATTTATTAATAAGGTATTAATAAATTCTTAATACGTAAAGGTAATAACTAAATAGCTAGTACTAGATACCTATTAAGATATTTAAGTCTTCTTTAAGTTTTATAGCTATTACTATCACTTTATTTACTATTACCTTTATATAATAATACTTTTTATTATATTACTAAATAGTAATTATAATAATAAGAAGCTAAAGAGGAAAAATTTAAATATAATAAAACCTATACCGTTTAAGTCCTTAAGGGATATATTTATTAATATACCTTAACTTTAATACTACGATTAAGAAAAGTATACTTAAAACCAAAACCAATATATTATTGTATATAATAGCAGGCATTTTATTATAGCTTAACGATAAAGGTCAGTACTATTTAATTACGTTTTAATTAAAAAGGTTTACTAAGACTAAGTAAAACTACGGAGTCCTAAGCTAGGAGCTATTTACTATTATAAGGGTATTTAAATACTAGTAATATTCTATTAAAGGAGCTATATAATAAGCAAAAGTCTTATTTAATTATTTTAACTTTTAAAAATTTATATACTAAACCTCTTTAAATTAAAGATAGGTATAATAGTATATATACTTAGTATTATTTAGCTTTATAATTAAGTATAAAATAATGAAGTAAACCCCGGCTAATATATTATTAAGAATACTTAAATCTTAAAGTAAAAATCCTTTATTTATAAAGTTACTATTAAAGCTAAAATTAAACTAAATCTAATAAATTATATAACTACTAATAATCTATAAAGGAAGATTAACAAGATTTTAGAAGCAAAGAATAGCTTAACCTTAAGCTAGTATAAGTATAATAAGTCGCTTTTATATAAGAAAAATATATAAGCTTTAATATAATAAATTACTATTAACTTTAAGGTAAACCTTTAGTAATTAGCTAAATAAGCTAAAGAGAAAGCCTAGTTATAAATAGCTACTCTTAAAAAAACAATAAATAGTATAGCTTATTGCCTTTAAGTATATTTTATAGAATTTTTAAATTCTTTATAAAAATTATAAAAATATACTTAAAGTAAAAAGATATAATAATTACTTAATAAAAAGCGATTAAAACCTTATTAAAAAGGAATTATCCTTGATTATTACAACTAAATAGATTATAATTATAAAAAGGACAAATTATAATACTTTTTAATACTAATTTATAGTAAAGGTTAATATAACTTTATTATAACGACTTATTAGCAAGATACTTAAAAGACTAATAAATAAGTAAATTACTATTAAGAAATTTTAACTAAGAAAATAAAGTAAAGGATATTAATTAATATATCTAAGAATACTTAGTATATTAAGGCGCTATATTAAAGAGGTATTACCTTTATAGTATTATATAATTATTATTATGCCTTATATAACTATAAAATAAACTATTTATAGACTTTATTATAAGTTTAACTTTATTATAGGTTTACTAAAAGTATAACATAAGGAATAATAAGTTAATATAAAACTAAGAATTATAAACTAATATATAAAGTATTACTTTTATATTTTATATTTTAAGATAATAAACGCGCTTAAGCTAATAAAAGTATTTTATTATAGTATAAAGTTTATATATAGGCCTTTAAAAGGCGTAGTTATAGATAAAGAATTATTATTTATTAATAGGTTTTAGTTAAACTTATATTTTATTTTATAAGTAAAACATAAGTTATTAGTAGCGTTTTACATTTAAACTAATAAGCAAATAAAATATAGAAACTAAGTAGTATATTACTACTTAAAATACTTTATAAATTCAAAATAAATAAACAAAGTATTACTATTTTAAGTAGTATAAATTATATATAATAATACTATTAATTTCACTACTAAGCTATCTGTTTATAAGGTCCTTTTTAGCTACTAGCTAAACTTTTATATTAATATAAAAAATAATATTATAAATAGGGAGGTACTTAAAGTAAAAGTAAAAATAAAGAAGCTAAAAGCTTTATAATAATAACTTAAGGAATATTAATAAAAAGCTATTAAAGTATAAGCAAAGTATTATAACTTAAAGTATTAACTACTTTTACTTTAAGTTAGTAACTTTATTATGCTTTTTATAAAGAATTTACGTCTTAAAAATAAAAAAAGAAATTATCTCTTAAAAATATTAAACTTATTTAAGTATTATAAGCTATAAAGAAGTAAGATTATAAGCTATAAAGAAGTAAACTTATCGTTTAACTCTTTTTAATAAGTACTTATATATTTATAATATATTTTACGTTAGCTTATTAAAACCTTAAAAGAAAAACTAGGCGTATATAAAGGCGTTAAACTATTAATAATACTTAAGTTTTAAAATAAAAAAGGTAACTAAAAACTTTAAAAAGTCTTAAATAAAAAACGCGTGAAAAGTAATACTTTCTTCTTACTTAAGTAAAAAGGCTAACTAATAGAGAATATTTAGTAGGTTAGCGCTAAACTTTTAAAAATTTAACTAAGCACTTATTTATAAATATTTTATTAAATTTATTAAAAAAGTATAAAACTAAGTAAAAGCTAAAATGCTAAAAATAAACAACTTATTTTATATTTACTAAGTACTAATAAGTATATTAAATATTATATCCTTAAGGATAAGTATAAAGTTAAGTATAAGCACTTTTTTAAAAAGTACTTCTTTATTATAAGTTAGCTATAGGCTAAAAGTCTTTTTAGCCCGACCTTTCTTAGTATTAATATTAGCCTTTTTAGCTAAAGGAGAGTAAAGATCTTAAGGAGAACCTTAGTCGTAATTAAGATACTTTAAAGGTAAACTCTTTAAAAGCTAACCCTATATTTAATATAAAAAATCAGCGCGCTTATTAATAAAGTGCGGCTTGAAAGTATAAAGTATATTAGTAATAATAAAAAAGTATAAAATATATATTAAATAAGGAGCGAAAAAGCATAAAAGACTTAATATTTAAATATTTATAAGAAAGTTAGAAAAAGGTACGGGGATATATATAATAATCTTTTTATTAATTTATATCTATTAATATATAAGTATAATACTTATAATTACTTTAAAGTAATTAATATTATTATAACTTTATAAATAACTTTATATATCTTATATTATATTTCGTAATATATAGCTATTTAGCGTATATAGTATTTTGTTTTATTATATATATTTATATAATAATACTAATAAAGAATATAATTATAACTTTATAATTTTTCATTCTTTATAAATAGTATACTTAATATACTTTTAATTAAATAGCTAAAAGCGCTTATAATAAAAAGGGGATAATTATAAGAATAGTATTAATAATATAAGCTAATTTAAAATAAAGAATATATTAAGTTAAAAAACCCCGCTTAAGGTTTTAACTTAATAAGTAATTAATAAGCCTTTATAATTAAAGCTAAAAAAAACTCTTCTTTTTATAAGCTTTAGTTTTATAAGAAAGTAAGTAGCTAAGTAATATTATAACTTATAATACTATTTACTATCTTTCTTACTTTCTTAATAGTATTATAAGATTATCTTTTTATAATTAGCTTATATATAGTAAAACTTAATATATTAAAGAGGGTATATAAAAAGCTATATATAAAGTTCTTTTACTATATAGCTTATAACCTTTTGCTTAGCTAAGTAGTTAATAACTACTAACTACTATAAATAATTAAAAAAAGCTAAACTAAAGTATATTATTAAAACGATTTAATAAGCTTAGTAAAAATAAGTTAAAAGGGAAAATAACGCTAAGTCTTTATAAAGTAGTATAAGTATATAAGTTTTACTATTTATACTTATATATATCTTTATTTATACTTACGCCTTATTTTTAAGATATATAACAACGCTAGCCGGCCCCGCTAACTTATAGTGCCCGCGCTTAGTAAGTACCTATACCTTTTAAATGCCCGCGCCTATATATACGTAGCCTATACGCAGCGCTCTTAGCTATAGCTTAATTTACTTATCTTTAAAGCTCTTACGAGATGCGTGTATAATACGGCCCGTTAATTAATCCGGACCCTTTACTAGTGCCGCGGGCGAAGATATAAGTATGTCCTTAATCTCCTTAACGCGGCGCTAAAGAGCTTTAAAAGCAGTGCGGGCGAGGGTCTTATATATATATAGGCGAGGCTTTAATAAGAGCTTTAAAGGTGCGATATATATATATAGGCGGGCGCGGGGGCGGGCATTTAAAAAGTATAAATACTTATTAAGCTAGTGCGGTATAAATAAGCGGGGCGGGCTAGCGCTAGTACGTATCTTTAAAATAAGCTATAAGTATAAATAAAGATATATATAAGTATAAATAGTAAAACTTAAGTATATTAACTTAACTTAGTAGCTAATTAGCGACTTTTAAGATATAATAACTTTAAAAAGGTTTAAAGAAAAGTATAAGAATATTATAAAAAATAAAAAGAGTATATTAAAAAGGTAATAGTAAATAAAGCTAAGAAGTAAGAAATAAAATAAAAAAGATAGTAAAAAGGGAAATTAAAAATAAATTAAGAAACGTTTAAAGTAATAAAATTAAATTAAATTAAATTAAATTAAATTAAATTAAATTAAATTAAATTAAATTAAATTAAATTAAATTAAATTAAATTAAATTAAATTAAATTAAATTAAATTAAATTAAATTAAATTAAATTAAATAATAAAGAACTTTAACTTACTTTACCTTAACTATATACTACTAGCTTATATTAATAAATAAATCTTAAATATTAAACCTTATTTAAGCTTAGCGCACTAAAATAATAATATATACTTACTTTATATATTATAGTATTTACTAGTTATATCTTATTAGTTAGTATTTATTTAGGATTAAAGAAGATATATATAGGTTAATATAATTATCCTAAAATATCCTTTATAATATATAATCTTAAAGCGCGTTTGCGGTAGTAGTTATATTACTAGTATATTAATATTATATTAATATTATATTATATATAATTTAAAAATTAAAACGTATAAGTAAATACTATAACTTAGTATAAGTATAAGTAAAATAATTATAAGCTTAAAGTAAAGCTTAGTTTTAAAATACTTAATACTAAATAGCCGCTTTAAAAACAGCTATATATATAAAGTAAAGCGGGCGCTATATAGTTATATTATATACTATACTTTACTTACTAAGTAATAATAATAAGTAAAAAGACAAATATAATAGTAGTAGTATATAGTTACTAAGTATACTAAGGGGCATAGTATAAAAAGACGTTTATAAGCTAGCGGGAAATAAAGTATAAAAGACTAAAGTAAATATTAAAGCGTAGTATAGTAAAATAATAATAAGAGTAAGTATATATATAATAATAATAATAACTAAAAAAAGAAAAAAGATATAAAAAGTATTTATACTTTAATAAAAGAAAGTAATAAAGACGTAAAATATACTTTAAGTACTAGTAAAAGCACTAAGTAAAAAGGGTATATTATATTACTTTAGCGTTATTAATAGCAATATAGTAATATAAAAAAGTAAAATTAAAATAATTTTAATACTACGATTAAATATTATTTAAAGAGATATATTAATATATAAGCGTAAGTATAACATAAGTATAAAAAAGATTATTATACCGATTAATATTAAGTTTAAAGCAAAAAGTAAAGTATTAGTATTATATATACTATTATATAATACCTTAAAAAAGGGGTAAGATTACAGGCTATATTATAAAAAGAGCTATAATTATATTATATTAATTACCTTTAAGTTAAGTTAATATATAGCTAAAGTTAAATAAGACTTAACTTAAACTTAGCTTAACTTTAGCTTAAACTCAACTTAAGTATAAGCTATTTAAGTAATATTAATAAATAAGAAGCTATATAGCTTAAATAAAGTCTTTTTTTCTTAGCTTTAATTAAATTATTATTTAGCTATATACTATTAAACTAAGTATCCGCTAGCTTTTAATACTTTATAAGCGCTTAATTACTATAGCGGAAAAGATATTAAGCACTATATTAATTACTTTAACTATATCTTATAGTTCTTTATTTTAAATATTAAGTATTACTTTTATTAATACTACTATTAACTTTTGTTTATATAAAGGTAATATTAGCTTTATTACTATTTTATAGTATACTAGCCTTTTAAAATTTATAGCTATTAATATTAATATTTACCTTAGTTTTTTAAAGCTTTAACCTTTTTTTTATTTAAGTTTTTTCTATATATCTTTTTTTATTATACTTTTAATAACTATATAAAGTTTAGTAATAGCTTAAATTATAGTTAATATACTTTTAGGACGTTTTATAGTATAAAAGAAGTCTTAACTATTACTTATACGTAGTTAAACTATATATATAAAATATTACTTATAATTTCGTTATAAGCTTTTTTTATTAGTATTATATATAGTATAATTAAGTTATATACTATTGCCTTATTAAAGTAAGTATAGCTTTTTATTTAAGTATGTAAAGCTTTAAGGCGTCTTATTACGCTATATATTATAGTTAATACTAGTATATAGCGGATTACCCCCTTACTTATACGTTTTTTACTATTAAAATATTATTTTAAGGAGGTAACTAATACTACTAACTTAATTATTAGTATTAATAAATGTTTTAAACGTAAAAAATACCCGCTTTACGCAAAGAAGTAAACTAATACTAAAGGTTATTAAAAAAAGGCTTTAGTTTATAAAATAATAAATAAATTTACTTATTAAAGTATAAAAGTTATAAGCCTTTTTAAGTAAAATAATAATTATAAAAATAAAAAACAAAGTGCTTAAAATAAGAGGTTTATAAATATATATATTATATATTAACTTACTTTTTTTAGTAGTTAACTTAGCTTAAAGCAAAAAACTCGTTTAGTTTAATATATAGCCTTAATATAAACTTTAAAAAGATGCTTAAATATTTTAAGCTATATTATTATTATTGTTAAGTTTACGCTAAGGACTTAATTTAGGTTTTTAGAAATTCGATATTTATAAATAAGAGGGAAAAACTAAAGTGCTTAAAGTAAAACCTCCTCTTATTCGCGCTTAGTCCGCCTTATATAAGGTCTTATAACTTTATATAAAAAAAAAAGGGCGTACGCTTTCCGCCGCGAGTATATCCCGCTTACTAAGCAGTTTAACGCGGCCTAGTAAGGCCGGGGCCGCCTTTAACCTAAGCGGCTTATAGCTTAAAGCACCGCGCTTTAAGCTTAAGGTATAGGTAGTAAACCCTCTTTTATCCCCCTTATCCGCCCTCTTAATATAGGGGCGGGAGGATAAGCGGGATTTCGACCTACGCCCTTCTTATAAGTAGCGCGACCTTAAATAGTAAGCTTATAGTAGTCCTTACTAATAAGAATTCGGCGTCTTACTATACGCGTATATTCTTAATTAGGCTCGTTATTTATTTATGCTGCTTAGTTATTAATCTTACGCTTAGCTTTAAGGATAAAGCCTCCTTTATACCGCGCGCGTGCGTTCGCCTTCTTTTTTCTTTTATTAAAAACGTGCTTATCTTTCTTATAAGCTTATTATATACTTACCGCCCCGCCTCTTTTATATACTTATTGTTTTATCGTTGCGTTTATTATCTTTATTGCTACTATACTAAAGAAAAAGGTTACTTTTTTAAACCTTAATATAAGTCTACTCCTTAAGCTACTAAGTAAAGATATTAAGGATAAAGAGGCCTAGGCTTATTATAATACTAAGCGTAAAATCTCTTATTATATATATAGAGGCTATTTATTAAGCGATAATACGCTTATAGGTTTTTAAGGCTATTAAAACGAAGCTTATATATATTTAAGTCGTGTTTACTATATAAGCGTATATAGTTTATATAGCTAATCTTCTCTTAGCTATCTTTATAAAAGCGTATATTACTTACTCTTTAAGTAACTATTCTTATTTTTAAGTAAGTAGTTTTAAATTAAACCTGCTTATATACCTTAGCTAATCCCTTATTTAGCTTACCGCTATAAGTAAAAATATAGCCTATAAACTTTACGCTGCTTAAAAAGAGTTATATAAGTCTTGTTAGCCTATTAAGCGCTTTATATATATAAAGCTCGCCTCCGCGGCGATAAAGCTTTAGTAGCGCGCTAGTACTATTATAGCACGGGCTCTCGCGTTTAGTACTACCCTTAGCTTAGCCTCCCTTAATAAAAACGTTAAGCTACTTACCTTTACCCTTAGCCGCTTTATTAATAACGCGCGCGCGGCCTATAAGGCTAATACTAAGCTTACTAATAAGGTTAACGGCACTATTATAGTTATTTACTAAACTATTTACGCTATAGCTTAAAACCTAAAAAGTATAAAAAATACGCTATTTATAATAGCCGATTACCTTAGCTTTAATAGCTATAAAGGCCGGGATATCGCTTTTAAAAGTCGTTTGCTTAACCTAGACCTTATATATGCTTATACTACTCTCGCTCCGCTTAAGCCTCCGCTACCCGGGGTCCCTGTTATTTTAAAGGACTTTAAAGCTAAGGCTAAGGCTAAGAAGAAGGCCTAGGCTAAGGCTCTTACTAAGGCCTATGCTTAAAAGCGCGCCGCTTTTACTTATATACTTAAGTATAAAGGGGCGCTTAAGGGTAAAGGTAAGGGAAAGGCTGTTAAGATAAACGTTATATCCGACTTAAAGGAGCCTAAGCTTAATATTAGTAATAATAAGCTAAAAGAAGAAAAGAATAAAGGCGATAATAATAAAGCTAAGACCGAGGCTCTTAAGAATAAGGGTAGCTTTTTACTTAGTCTTAACGCTATCTTTATCTTTTTTAACTTTAAAAGCGGTAGCGGTAGCGATAATAATAATAACCTTACTCCGCCCTTTATCTCGCCTACCCTTAGCCTGTTTATAAGCCGCGACGTCCCCTTAGCTACGCCGAAGTAAGTTCGTAGTCTCTTTAAGAGTAGTGCCTTTAAGGCTAATAGCCCCGCGGCCACCGCCTTAAAGTATGTTTACGCCGCCCTTACTTTTAACCTAGCTAGTAAGGAGGGGGATACTAAAAACCTTAGCTTAAACCTTAAGTACCTTTAGTTTTTTGCTTATAATAAGGCCGGGTCTCTCCCCCTTAATTTTATTATAATGCTTAACTTTATTTAGTCGACTAAGTATTATTAAGGTTGCTTTACCTAGCTTAGCCTCGTGCTGCCTTTAACGCTTATAGTAAAAACCCTATAAGCTTATTTTAAGCTATATACTTATAAAAAAATAGTCTTTTAATAGCTTTTAATAAAGACTTTAAATTAGCTTATAAAAACGTTTTTAAGAATATTATTAAGGATATTTTTATTAATTACCTTTTAATAATTTTTAAACTAAGTTATTCTTTTCTTTTTAATAATACTTATATATATATAAGCCGCCTTATATAAAGCTAACTAAATGTTTTCCTTAAGCAAATTAGATTAAATTTATTAATTAGCTACTTTACTTACTTTACTTAAATCCTATTAAAATATATATAATTTTTAAAAAAAAAGAATTATAAGTAACATTTAGTTCTTTTATTATTACTAAGTAGCTTTTATATAAGAAATATAATTATTTAAGCTATTAAAAAGTTTTAAAAAGAGGTTGAAGTTAAGATAATAAAAAGCCTTATTATACTTATACTATAAAGACTTTATAGTAGTTAATAATAATAAATAGTATATAAAATACTTAAAAAATAGTTTTTAAATAATAGTTTTTATTTTTGATTTATTATTTAATTTTATGTATTTTAATCTGTTTTTTATAGTAAGATAAAAAAGGTTCTTAGTTATAGTTTTATAACTTATATATCTATTAAACATGAATATTATTACTTTTAGCGAGGCACTATATAGTAAGTTAATAAAATTTACAATTAAACCTAAGTATAAATATAGGTATAAGTCTTGTTATTAAAACAATATTCTTAATCTTCTTTAAGAGGCAGAACTAAATTAAATAAAAAAGAATCTTACTTAATAGAAACATAAAAGGTTATATAATTAGTTTTTTTTAAATATTTTATATACTACCGATTTCTATTTATAACAGCTTAAAGCCAGCAAGGGATTAATAATATAAAGCTTTTTAACGTATTATCTTTAAGCTCTTTCTAAACCTGAATTATAATATTATATAGCAATTTCTATATATAAGAATTATTTAGTAATAATAATAAAAAAATCAGATATTACTTATAAATTTACTCTTTTAGTATTTTCTATAGATTTTTAATAAGCTTAAGATTTAATAAGTATAAAGGCTCGTTTATAAATATTACCTTATTTTCTTAAAGGAAATTATAAAGCTAGCTTTAAACTATATTGCTTATATATATTAAGGCATTGTTTTAAATAAAGTTATAACTAAACTAAAAAATTATTAAAAGCGCTTTAATAAAGTAAGATTAAATAACGCAGCTTATAATACCTTTATAAGCTATATACTACGCATTACGGCGTAAGGATAAAAGGATAAGGCGCGGACTAATTACTTTTAGTTAAGGCTAGTACTACGGACTAGTTACTAATAATCGGGGCCGGTACTACGGACTAATTACCGCTAAGTAAGCCGGTATAACGGACTAATTACTATATATAAATATATATTAGGGTTTAAAAATAGTAAAAAGCTTATCTTTTCTTTAAAGTATAGCTAGCTACTTTATACTTAGTTATTTAAAAGCTAATTTTAAGGATCTTTAACTATACTATCTTACTATTTATTATTAATACGTAAATAAACTATAAATATCCTTATAAAATTACTTAACAAACTAAGTATAAGCCTAGTTAAAAATACTATAAACTATAATCGGAGAAATCCTTTAAATATCCTTATATATCCTTTAAAAATCGCAGTAAAGTCTATCTTATATTTTTAAAGTGCTTTTATAGTTAGAATAGGCCGAACTATAATTAAGATATCCTATAAAAATCCTTAAATATCCTTTAAAGATATCGGCGGAATCCGCTTAGTAGTTTTTATAGTATCTTTTATAGTTAAAAACGTTATAAACTATAATTAAATAAGCTTTTAAGCCTTTATAGTTATATTTTAAAAGCCTTAACGGGATTTAATTAATAATATTTATCGTATCTCCTTAAGCGAGCTTTTATAGTACGTGCTTTAAGCGTTCTTATTATAAGGTTTAATTAAGCTCCTTAAAAGTAAATTAAGGAGTTTAAACATAGCCGTTTAGATTTTATAATAACTCCTTTAAGTAAGAAAGAAAAGCTAACGTTATTATTAGTTTAAAGTAAAAATAAAGTAAAGAGAGCGCTAAGTAATAGCTTTATAGTAGCGTCTTTATACTATATTAATAGTATACTATCCTTATATTTTTAATAGTTTTTTAGCCTATTTCGCTAATAATAACTAAGTAGCTTAAGATAGTAAGTAGGCGGCTTTATTTTAAATTCTTATTACCTATTAAGTTATATATCTTTATTTTATTAAAGTAACTAGTATATCTAGCTAAAACTAGTAATAAAGTTTTTAACTTTCCTTTAAGCGTATATTTAAGTACTTATTAAGTAATAAGAAGTCTCCGCGCTAAAACATATTTATCCTTTATAGCGGGATATATTATAAAAAACTAGCTTTATTTAAGCCTTATTTTATAGTATTATTCTAATTACCCTTTATACTATTTTAATTCTCTATTAAGTTTCTTATACTACTTACTAGCTTAATAAGCTACTTATAAGCGAGATATTATATCTTACTTATTACTACTATTATAGCTATCCCTTGCTTTTTATTACTAGGCTTTCCGACTTATTGTCCTTTTTATACGGCGCTATTACTTATATCTTTCCGCTAACTAATATATATCTAGCTACTAAAAAATTATGAAGGTAAGGATAAGCTATCTAGCTAATATTAATAAATATAGCTAGTATTAAGGTATTAAATATCTATATTCCCGCTTAAAAGCGGGTAATAAAGTCCTTAATAGCCTTAATACTTAACTCCTTACTTTTAAAGTTCTAAATATATTTAATAATCTTAAAGAACCTTTTTATAAAGAGGGCCTTTAAGGTAAGAATATAAAGCGTATAGTTAGTATAGTTAATAAGGCGGATATTAAAACCTAAGAATTTTATTACTTAAGTTAAATTTAAGTCGCGTTTAGACTCTTTACGGGCCTATAAGTAGAACTTAGTATAGTTTATAGCTAAGTGGAAACTCTTTATTATAATAATCTTATTACTAAAATATAAGCTTATAAAGCTAAGCTTATTAAAGATTATATTAATTACTATTAGCGGCTTTTATAAGATTAAGCGGCGGAATATATTATAAGGCTAGTTATCGCTATCTCTTTTAATTAAAAAGGGACGGTAGATAGACTATAATAAGGCGCTTATATACCTTTATATAGCTAAGCTAAGTATAGCGGTAAGGGGAAAGAGCGTTTACTAAGCGGGACTAAATAAGTTCTTAAGGCTTATAGCGGCTATAAGCTAAGAGAGGGATTTTATAGTACGGGCTAGACTATATATAAAGTAAGATAGGGTTTTAGCTATAATAGCTTAAAACGCCGCTATAAAACCGGCTATAAACTAGTTAAGCTAGGCCTTAAATATATAGTTAAGGATAGCGTAGATATCGTTTTAGTTATTTAGCTAAAGCGGGTTCTTACTAATTATAGTATTTACTATAAATCTTAGGACTATAATAAAGTTAGCTAACTTAAAAGTATTAAGTATTAGCTAGTTATTTTATTAGTAAAGATTTCTAGCTATACCTTAAAAAATATATATATTATAAAGGCTTTTAAATAGTAAGAGCTAAGGAAAAATTATAGTTAAGTTATTATAAAACCGGCTATCTAAACTATATTATAATATAAGGCTAAGGGGTAAGTTATTTAAGTTAAGTATTTAAAGAGGGTAGTATAGCTGTCCTTTATAGTACTATAATTTAAGTTAAATCCGTTAACTTAAGCGCGGCTATAAAAGGCGGCGTAGGTTTATATAAAGGCTTAAACTTAAAGGTTTTAACTTTTATTAAAGGACTTAAGGCTATAAAGAATAGCCGCTTTATTTTTATAAAGCTTAAGCGCTTACTTATATCCTTTTTATTAAAAGTACAAAGGCTTATAAGAAAGCGGGCTAAAAAGGTAGTTATAGAATAGCTAGTTTTAGCTATAAAAGACATTAAACGATAAAAGGACTTAAAATAAAAGTATAAAGATTATAAGATTAAAGTAAAGAAAGTTATATATATAAAGGTAAGCGAAGTATAGCGGGCTAAGGCTAGCGGTATAAGGAAATATAGTTATAAAAAGAAGAAAAGAAAGGAAAAATAGCGGGTAGTAAAGAGAATTTAAATAAGTATACTATAAAGCTAAGAGGGCCTTATTACTTAAGGTAAATAGCGGTATATTATTATTAAAATAACTAATTACTTTAAGTATAATAAGTTATAGTTTCTTATAACTTATAATAGCTTTTAATTCTCGTGCTTAAGCTTAACTACTTAATTCTCTTAGTTAAAGAGTTTTATATTAAGTTATAAAGGCCGCGCGTTATACTTTTATTTAAACTACTTAAGTAGCTTACTTTTTCTATACTTTTTAAAGGCTTTTATAATCTTTAGTAAGAAGACCGCTTTTTTATTTACTTATAAGTTATAGCTACTTAGCTAGCCTTTTTAAGCTATATAAAACCTCTTTTTTAACTTTTTATAGTCTTTTTTTATTATACGGCTTTATAAGATTTGTTTTACTTTTTACTTATTTAAGTAAAGTATCCCTTTATCTTAAACTAAGCTTAAGCATATAGCTAGCTTATTTACTAAGCATAGTTATACTACTAAAATAACTAAATAGATATTAAAGGACTTTTTTATAATTAACTAGTATATAAGCTATCTTACTTTAATAGTAACTTTTAATAGCTTAGTACGTCTTTCTTAAAGTTTCGTAGGTTTACTATCCGTAATATAATAACCCTTACTAAGCTATAGCTAAACTTAATTACTAGGCTTAAATTTTAATAAGCGCTATTTCTTATTATATCTATCTTTTATAGCAGCTTAAGTATAAGCAATAGCTAACTTAGCTTTTCCTTATAAGACCTCTTAGTTTTATAAGTATAAGTAGTTATTAAGGAATTAAAAGCCGTTATTTATTTTTATCTTTATAATAAGCTTATTAAGGGCTATATAAACTACTAAGGAAAAAGAATTATTAAGGCTAAATTAAAAGGCGATTAGCGTATTAGTTTAGTATAGGTCTAGGAAATTATAAGTTAAGAATTATAGCGCGATTTTTATAGTTTAGTTTCGCCTTTTTAATAAGCTATTAGTTTAAACGTATTAAGTAATAAATATAAAAAGCTTTAATTTAAAGGCTTACTATAAAGTCCGCTAAAATACTAAAGTAAACTTTATATCTTAGTTAAGGATTATCCCCTTTAAAAATTCTTTAATTAGCGTAAAGTAATTTAGTATATAATACTTATACTTAATTTTCCGCTATAAACTAATTATTACTTAAAATAAGGAGATATATCTTTAAGAATTTATTAGTTATAGTTAATAAGGTATTAAAAAAGTTCTTTATAGGATCTTTTTATAACGATTATTTAGCTTAAACTATTAAGAGCTTAATAATAAAGTTTATTACTATTATATACTATAAAACCGGCGGGCTTTAAATTAAGATTAGCTACTTTAGCGTTTTGACTTAATAGGTTTAATTATAATAATAAGCGTTATAGCTAGCTATAACCTGATTTATATATTTACTAAGCTATAAAATTAAGAAGCTTTTAAATAGATCTTACTATATATAAGTGCGACTAATATAAAAATATTTAGTATAAGCGTTTTTAACGATCTTTTTAGTATAGGTCTTAAAGATATATAGCTTTTAGCGTTTATTGTTCTTTATAAAGTATAGTAACCTTTACGATTTAAGGAATAAGAGTTTAAGGATACTATTTTTATCGCTAAGCTATATAATAATCTTTACTTCCTATATATCCTTTATATATCTATTAATTATTTTTTAGTAAAGCGGTAATTTAATTAATACCTTTACGTAAAAATATATATATAATCCGTTATCTTTTCTTCTTAAATACGTTTTAATTCCCTTTTTTAGTTTAAAGATACTAGCTTATTATCTTAGTATAGTAAACGTAAGGGAGCGTTTAGTATAACGTTTTTAACGCTTAGAATATAGTATACCTTAAGTAAGAATTAGTTTAAGGATTTAAAAGCGAGAACTAACTTATTATTAAATTTTATATTAATAAAAAATAAAGACTTTTAGTATATAATTCTATAAGTGCTTATATAGTCGGTAAAGATAACTACTTATAGCGTTCTTAAAGATAGTATTATAGTATATAACTTATAAACAACTTATACTAAACTAGCTACTTTAAGCTTTATAAGCTAATATTAAGGCTTTTTACTTTAAAGGGTGCGGCTTATGTAAATAATAAGCTAGACTTTAGTTTAAGTTAGTAGCGTCTTTTTATCTTATTCCGTGCCTTCTTTTAAGTAAAAAGCTATAACTATTACTTTATATTTTTTAGATATATTAATTTAAATTTATAGTTATTAAGCGGGGTTTAAGTAATAAATCGTTTAAAGCTTAGTAAGGTTTTTAGTTAAATTCGTAAAGGCCTTTTCTTTTTTTAAAGTAAGCTAAAAAGCGGCTTTCGCGGTATATTATGCCCGTCCTTAGCCCCTTAAGGGGACTCCTTTTTTATATCTAACTTAAAGTAGCTGTGTTTTTTGTTTTTATAAAACGTTAACCTTTTTAATAAAATATAAGACTATATAGCATAGCTACTTAGTAAGGCTAATCTATTTCTTAAGCTATTAAAGGTTTTTTAAGAACGCGATATTCTTTAAGGCTTTTATATATTTATATATATTTATTAAGCTAATAGCGTTTACTTTTAATTTAAAGAGCTATATAGATTAGTATGCTAAAAAGGGCTTTAATGCAGATAAGGTAATATTATAGTTATAAAAAGCGCGGAATTATACTTTTAGGTATTAAAGGTATTCTTTAGCTATATTAAAGTAGATAATAACATTATTAATATAGGCCGCCGCGTATTCTTAATATAAATAAAGAACGTTATTAATAAACCTTTAAACGTATACTAAGGAGTTCTTAAAGCTTATAAGTATTACTAGTAGTCTTTTTAGCTTATAATAGCTTATAACTATAAACCTTTTTTAGTAGTCTTAATAGACTAAAAATTAGTAAAAAAACAATTATATATTTATTATATTAATAAACTTTTTTCCTTAAAGGCGTTTAATTATATTACTTAAAAGCGGTATTAAGTAAGCGTTTAAGGTAGTAATAGCGTTAATTTCTTAAAGGTTTATAACTACTTATCTTTTTTTCTTTTTATTTACTATCTTTTATACTATAAATACCGGCGCTATAAATAAAGTCGGCCTATAAACTTATTTTAATCGTCTTTATTTAATTAGCTAGCTAAATATCGTATTTACTACCTTTTTATCTTTAACGCTTAATAGATATAATCGTAATATAACTTTAAGAATAGTATTAATAGTATAGGCTAACTAAGTGCGGGGAATACGCTAAGTAAGAAGCCCCGCTTTCGGTCCCGACTTAATAAGTAGTTAACAGGCCCCCGCGACTAAAGCTAAAAGACTCTCCCTTTTATAAGCTTTAATCTTATAATAAAGTAAGCAGCTAAGCAATACTATAACCTATCGTACTATCTACTATCTTTACTACTTAATTAATAGTATCGCGAGACTATCTCCTTATAATTTCTAAAGCTTCCCTTTTAAATTACTTAGTAAAGATAGTATTAGCGAAAGGATCGCGAAGCGGTGCTAAACCGGCGCGGTAAAGCTAACATAACTTTAATTAAGGCTTATAAGTATAAGAGATTTATTTAAATAACGAATCTAACTAAATACCCTCTATACTTAAGATAATAAAAGTGCCGTTAAGAATATCCTTATTAGTAAGTGCTTAGTCCCCGCTACTTTAAGAAAAACAAAAGGCCCTTTAAAGCTATATTAAGGAACTAAAGGAGACCTAACGGTTATAAGAGCGTATCGTATAGCTTAAAGAGGAAATATAAGAAAAAGGAGGCTTACTCCTTAACTAATCGAAAAGGCGTTATTAGTTAGACTCCCCTGATTTAGTAGCTAGTTAAGGTAGCGAGGTAAAGCTTAAAAACATTACTTAGTTAGCTTAACTAACTAATTCTCGGAAACGACTTAACTAGCTTTATAACTTAAAGGATACGTTTAAAGCTATACCTTAACGATTCCGCTAAGATAACGTTAAAATCTTATTTATAGTAGATTATATATATACCGATTATAAAGCGAGATAGCGCTAATACCTTAAGGAATAACCGCTAATTAATTAAGAAGAATATAGCATAAGCTAGATTTATTTTAAGGAATAAATTCTTATGCTTATTAAGGATATAGTAAATAGAGAAATACTCTTAGTAATATAGCTAAAAAACGCTTAATAGCAAGATATATAGTCTTTATTAAAGTTTAGCCTTTTCCTTAACTTTATTAAATAGCATTTCGAGCGGCTATTAAAGTAGATATAGTTATTAAGGTTCTTCGCTAAGTTATAACTAAAGCTTTAAAAGTAACTTAACCTTTATTTAATACTTATTTATAAGTATAGTAAAGAAGAACTAATCTAGGTAGCTTAATGCTACTAAGACGCTATAAATAGTAAGAAACGCCGTTTAAGCATAAGCTTTAGATTAAAATAGCGCGGAATAAGTTTAGGATCCTTTAACTAAGGAAATTGCTACTATAAGAAAGGCCGTAGTAAATAGTAGTTAGAAGGTTTTTGCTATTAAAGCACTACTAATACCTTAATAATAATAAGGGGAGACTTATATTTAAATACCCCTTAATATAGCCGCGGCTAAAGTCGTAAAAAAGGACGAGGCTAAGGCTAAGGCTTATCTTAAAACTAAGGGGTTATTTATTTTAAATATAATAAGCTAAGATACTATATAAATAAGTATACCTTAGCTTTAATTATAGATACCTTAGTAAATACTTTATATATTTAAGCCGCTTTATAAGGAAACCCTTAAAGATTAAAGTAAACGCCTCTCCTTTAGCTATATTAATACTTTAAGAGGAGCTATTATAAACTCTTATAGTACTACTAAGGCGAAACCCTACTAATACGAAGGTATATTTACATACTTATAGTATAGTAAACTTAGTAGATATATATTTCGCACGCTAATAAAGCTTATAATAAGTCTTACTATTATATTTTAAGCTCTTAAGACTAAGCGATAGTTAAGTAAATAACTATTAAGTTTAAAAGGGTTTAATAAAAATTATTAATATAGGAGGTACTAAAAAGATAATTACTTAGTACTACGTTAGTATTAATAAGTTAACGCTAAATAACTATATTTTAATTTTATAGTTTATTATAGTAATTACGGATAAGAAAATCTATATTATTCTATAGAAAAAGCAATAGTAGTTTAAGCACTAAATCGGTAGCGGCACCTTATAGAGTCTACGAAAATTCGTAAGGGATTGCCGGAACGAGGCCTATATTTATATAATCGCTACTAACTTTAAGCTAATTCCGTTACTAAATAAGGATAACGATAAAAGCATTCCGGAAAGAGAATAAACCGTAATACTATTAACTTTATATTAATTTAAAGATATGTTCTTAGTAAATAAGTTTAACCTATTACCGATTAAGAAAAGAATAGATTATATAATTAACTTAACTTCCGGCGTAAAACTATATTTTAGACTAATCTACCCTCTATCCCGCAATAAATTATAAGTATTAAAGGACTAAATTAGTAACTTTATAAGATATAGTATTATCTAGGAATTATAAAGCTTAGTAGACATACTAATTCTTTTTTTCTTAAGAAAAGACGGTAACCTTTATTTTTATATAAAATACTAAGGACTTAACTGCGTTATATAGAAGAATTAATACCTTTTACCTTTTATTTCGGAGATCCTTAACCGCTACTAAGGAGCTAAATTCTTTTTTAAGATTAATATTTAAAACGTATACTAGTATATCCGTATAAAAGAAGGCAATAAGTAAAAAATAGCCTTCCGATTACGCTATAAATACTTTAAATACCTTATAATACTATTTAGCTTAACTAACGCTCTAGCTACTTTTTAAAGCTATATTAATTAAGCATTAAAAGGCCTTATTAATACTATTTATATATTATTTCTTAATAATATCCTTATCGTCTTAAAAATAAAAGAGGAATATACTAAATACCTTTAATAAATTATAAAGAAGCTATGTATAGCGTAACTATTTATAAAGATATTTAAATATATATTTTATTAGCAATTAATTAAGTTCCTTAGTTTTATTTTATTAGTTAATAGGATATTAGTAAATCCTTAATAAGTAAAAGCAATCGCTAAATAGCTAGCACTTAATACTTATTAAGAAATTTAAGTTTTCTTTAAGTTTTATAATTACTACTATTACTTTATCTACCGCTACTTTTACGTAGTAATACTCCTTACCGTACTACTAAAAGGTAATAGTAATAGTAAGAAGCTAAGGAAAGTAGACTTAAACGCGATTAAATTTATAGCGTTTTAGTCTTTAAAAGACGTATTTACTAATATACCCTTACTTTAATACTTTAACTTAAAGAGGTATACTTAAATTAAAACCGATATATTATAATATATAATAATAAGTATCTTATCTTAGCTTAATAATAAAGGTCGCTACTATTTAATTGCATTTTAATTAAGAAAGTATACTAGGGCTAAGTTAAACTATAAAGTCTAAAACTAAGAACTATTTACTATTATAAAGTTATTTAAATACTAGCGATACTATATTAAAGAAGCCGCTTAATAAGTAAAGGTCTTATCTAACTATTTTAACCTTTAAACGTTTATACGCTAAACCTCCTTTAATTAAAGATAAGCACGATAGTATATATACTTAGCGCTATTTAACTTTATAATTAAGCATAAGGTAAGGAAATTAAACCTAGTTAACGCACCGTTAAAAATACTTAAATATAAAGGCGAGAAGCCCTTATCTATAAAGTTCTTATTAAAGCTTTAGTTAAAGCTAGCACTTATAAATTATATAACTACTAATAATCTATAAAGCGATAATAAGAAGTCTTTATAAGTAAAACAAAGCTTAACCTTAAGCTACTATAAGCGTAGTAAGTTGCCTTTATATAAGAAAAATATATAAGCTTTTATATAGCGAACTACTACTAACTTAAAAGCGGACTTTAAGTAGCTAGCTATATAAGCTAAAGAGGGAGCTAGTTATAAATAGCTACTTTAAAGAAAGACTATAAGAGATATAGCTTACGGCCTTTTAATATACGCCGTAAAAGTTCTTAATACTTTACTAAAATTACTAAAACGTACTTAAAGCGAAGATATAGTAATTGCTTAATAAAAAGCGATTAAAGACTTCTTAAAAAAAAAGTGTCCTTAGTTATTGCGACTAGATAGATTATTACTATAAAAAGAATAAATTGTAGTACCTTTTAATATTACCTTATAGTAAGAGTTAATATAACTTTATTATAACGACCCGTTAATAAGATACTTAAAAGGCTAATAAATAGGTAAATTACTATTAAGGAATTTTTATTAAGATAATATTCTAAGGGATATTAATTAATATATCTAAGAATGCTTAGTATATTAAGGCGCCGTATTAAGGAGGTATCGCCTTTATAGCGCTATATAATTATTGCTATATCTTATATAACTATAAGAAGAACTATTAATAGACTTAACTATAGGTTTACTAAAAGTATAATATAAGGGGCGAGAAGTTAACGCAATATTAATAATCGTAAACCGATATACTAAGTACTACTTTTTTATTCCGTATTTTAAAATAATAAACGCGCTTAAGCTAGTAAGAGCATTTTATTATAACGTTAAATTAGTATATAGGCCCTTAAAGGGCGTAGTTATAGATAAAAGATTACTATTTACTAGTAAGTTCTAGTTAAACTTATATTTTATCTTATAAGTAAAACGTAGGTTATTAATAGCGTTTTACCTTTAAACTAATAAGTAAACGGAGCGTATAAATTAAGCAGTATACTACTACTTAAGATACTTTATAAATTTAAAATAAATAAACTAAGCGTCCTTTCTTTAAGTAGTATAATTTACGTATAATAATATAATTAATATTACTATTAAGCTATCCCTTAACGAGGCTCTTTTTTTCTAGCTACTAGCTAAACTTTTATATTAACATTAAAGATAACGTTATAAAAAGGGAGGTGCTTAAAGTAAAAGTAAGAATTAATAAGCTAAAAACTTTATAATAACGACTTAAAGAATACTAATAGAAAGTTATTAAAACGTAAGCGAAGTACTATTACTTTAAGCACTAACTACTTTTACTTAAAGTAATAACCTTATTACGCTCTTTATAAAGAATTTACGCCTTAAGGATAAGAAAAGGAAGCTATCTCTTAAGTATATTAAGCCTTTTTAGGTACTATAAGCTACTAAGAAGTAAGCTTATCGTTTAGCTCTTTTTAATAAGGACTTATATATATATAATATATTCTATATTAACTTATTAAAACATTAAAAAGAAAGGCTAAGTAATTAAGGAGGCGCTAAACTATTAATAATACTTAACCTTTAAGATAAAGAAGGTAAATAGGAAGTTTAAGAAGTACTAAATAAAAAACGTATTAAAAGTAATACCTTCTTCTTAATTAAGTAAAAAAGATAGCTAATAGAGTATAATTAATAAGTTAATACTAAGGATATAGCGAATAGCTAAGCACTTATTAGCAAATACTTTACTAACTTTATTAAGAAAAGGAAAAAACCTAAAACTAAGTAAAGGCTAAGATACTAAGGGCGTAAGGATAACCTACCTATTAAGTTACGATTCCTTACTAACTTAGTACCGATTTGCGACTAATTAACTATATCCCCGGTTAGAGTAACTATTTATAAATTAGTAAAATATAAAATAAGGAAGAAAAGTAAGTAAGAGTAAATAACTAAAAGAAAATATAAAGCTAAGCTAAGTCCTCCTTAAAACGATAACGATAAAGGAAAGAAACTATAAGCTAAGCTATTACTACCTTACGTTATTAATAAAAGAGAGATAAAAAAAATAAAAGAAAAGATAAACCTAAACTATCCTTTACTTATATTAATACTTCGCTAGTATTGCGGGAACTTATTAATTAATCCCCTTATTTATATTAGTTAAGGAGGGAAATATTAGTATTCCCTTTTCCTTTATTAGCTCTATCTTAATTAGTATAGCACTTACTTTCGCCTTTATAATAAGTAAGGCGTATCGCTAAGACGTATAGCCTATATTGCTTATAAGTAGCTAGAGTTTTAACTATACTTCTTAAGCACGGTACTCTAAACTAGTTATATTAATACTAAAAGGCGGCGCTAAGGTTAACTAAGTAAGTAGCTCGCGCCGCTTATCGATAAGCGTATAATAGTTACTATATTAAGACTAAGAGATCGTTAGCTAATTATTAGTATATTAATCGTATATTAATTACTATTATATTCTTCTTAGTACTTAAAATACCGTTCTCTTTTTAATAAGTTATCTTAGTAATATTAAATACCTTATAAAGATACTAAGCTATTATAGTAAGATAGCGGCGAGCCTCCTTATTAAATATAAAGGCGTTATTATCGCTATTATTATCTTTAAAGTTAGTATTATTAATATTAAGTATATTAAGCTCTTAAATATAATTAAGTATAGCGACTATATTAATACGGTCGCTAGCTATAAGTATAGCCGCTTATATAACAATTAGCTAATAAATAGCAATAACGAATTTAATTTATAGTTATAGTTAATTAATAATATACTTAATTATAAGTAGCCGTATGCTAATAACACTACTTATACTTTATAAAAGTAATACTAAAGAGAATATACTTAATCTTTATAACTTTAATAAGCTTTAGCTTAAATACCTTATAAGCTATAATAGCGGTGCGGAAATAATATATATACTAAAGTTTAATAAGCATTATACCGCTAGTATATATAGCGCAGGCTTTAGCTTTAAACTATATATATTTCGCTTATAAAATAATAAGGACGTTAGCCTTATTATTACTTATATTAATTTAAGTATTATTATCGCTATCGCTATTACTACTACTTATTATATTAAGCTACTCTCCCTTAAAAGGAGCTATAATAAGTAAAGCATCGCGGCTAAGTATCGCTAATATCTTAAGGCTTAATTAGTCTTATTATTACTACTACTTTTAAAGAGTAGTATTATTATTAGCACTATTAATACTAAAGATAAGGGACTTACTTTATACTTACTAATTATTAGTAAGTATATTAATAGCCTTATCCTTATAGATAAGCGTAAGGTTAGGTATAAGCACCTTTTTAAGAGGTGCTCCTTTATTATAAAGTAATAGTAAGCTAAGCGTCTCCTTAGCTTAACCTCTCTTAGTATTAATACCGGCCTTTTTAGCTAAAGGAGAGTTAAGGACTTAAGGAGAACTTTAATCGCAATTACGACGCTTTAAGGGCGAACCCCTTAAGAGTTAATACTATATTTAATATAGGAAATCGGCGCGCTTATTAATCGAGCGCGGCTTTAAAGTATAAGGTATATTAGTAATAATAAAGAGGTATAAAATATATATTAAATAAGGAGCGAAAAGGTATAAAGAACTTAATAGTAAATAATTAATAGAAGAGTTAAAAAGGGGAAGAAAAACAAAAGGTGCGGGAATAAGCACGATAAACTTTTAGCTAGTATATTACTACTAATATATAGGCATAATACTTATAATTACTTAAGGGCAATTAACGTTACTATAACCTTATATATAACCTTATATATTTAACGCTATATTTAATTATATATAACTATTAAGTATATATACTACTATATTTTAATTACGCGTACTTATATATTAATGCTAACTAAGGATATAACTATAACTTTTTATTACCAAATTTCTTATAATAGTATATTTAATATACCCTTAACTAAAAAGCTAAGGGCGTTTATTATAAAGGGGGGGATAATTATAAAAATAGTACTAATAATATAAGCTAACTAAGTATAAAGAATACGCTAAGTAAGAAGCCTTGCTTTTAGTCCCGACTTAATAGGTAATTAATAGGCCCCCGCGATTAAAGCTAAGAGACTCTCCTTTTTAAAAGCTTTAGTCTTATAATAAAGTAAGTAGCTAAGTAATACTATAACTTATTATACTATTTACTATCTTTATTATTTAATTAATAATATCGCGAGACTTTCTTCTTATAAAGTATCTAAATATAGTTATTACTATTAAGAATAAGGTATATAAATAGCTATTTTAAACTAAATACTATAAAGATACTTACTTTATATACTTTTCGGATAAGTAAAAAAGGGGATAGTTCCTTAAACTAAGGAAGACTTTTAATAAACCTACTATAATAATTAAGGAACTTATTACTAATACTAAGGTTTTTATAGAAAACCTTAAAGAGGATATTAAAGTTAATAAAGAGGAACTTATATAAGAAAATACTAATAACTAAGTTAAAATCGAATAACTTTAACCTTTAAAGTAGTATAATAAAACGACTATCGAAAGCTTTAAAAATAGTAACCTAGCTTTAATAAATAAGATTATTAAGCTAAAGGAAGATTACGTATCTCTTTTTATATATATTATTAATCTAATTAAAAATAAAAACGATCTTAAGAAAAAGAATAATAAGATAGTAAATAAGCTTAAGGAAGATATAAAATTCCTTAAATTAGCTATTAAAGATATATTTAAACGATATAGTAAGTATTTTAAAATAAATTATAATCTTCGTAATAAGAATTATAATTTAGATATACTTCTAAAAGTAAAGAGATTCTTAAAAATATGCTTAAGAATTAGCTAAAAACGTAGTAAAATAAGCATAATAACCTTAAACAATATAATAAGATAATTCGTACTAAAGGAGTTTTTATTAATAATACTATAATAAAAGATTATATTATTATAAATGATTTAGTTTTTAAAGCTATTAAAAAGCTTAATAACTTAAATAGACTAGTTCTATAAAAAGAATTAAGATTTACTAAGAAGTTAGTAGATAAGGCAAAAAACTAACGAGCTTAAAAATAATAAGGCTATTTCTTAATAAAAAAAACTTACTTACGTTAAATATTAATTCTTAAAGTATAAAAATAACTATTTTATTAATATTAAGAGGATATTGCCTTAACGCATTAGTATATTACGGTGCGATTAGTAGCTATATTTTTCTTATAACGGTAAATCGTTTAAAATTACGTTATAGAACAAAAGATAAGCTTTATATACTTCTTTTAGTAAAAGAATTACCCTTTAAGTATAATAATAATAAGATTATTTTAAAGACTTATGCTCTTAAGTATATAATCGGGATTTATAACTTTAAAGATTCTTAAAACGTCTTAGCGATTAGCTATAATATTATATTAAGACTACCCTTTTTATAGAAATATAACCTTATAATAGATAAAGATAAAGGCCTTTTAAGGTTAAAAGATAATACTTTAAATATTTTTCTTTATAGTTTAATAAAAAATAACCTTTAAACGAAACCCTTAAATAATTTAAATACAGTAATACTTAACGATAACTATATAAGGAATAGTAATAATAAGGATAATAAAGCTTCTTATATAAATATAAATATTGTATAAAATATTATAACGAAAGACGATAAAACGATTAATATAACTAAAAATAAAGTAACTACGATTAGTATAATATAAGTAAAAATAACGCTAAACCTTAATAAAGAAACTAAAAGCTTAAGAGATAATTATAAAGCTACTTATAATTTATTAAAAGAAAGTCTATTAAATACCTTAAAGAATATTAAGCAATAATATCTTAAGTAAAGAGATAAGATTAAGAAGAAACGGAATAAAAGAAAAATTAAAAATAGGATATATAAGAATAGCTCGTAGTATTTAGAAGGTACTATTAGCTTAAAATACCCTAAAAAGCAAATATAGTATATAAGACGTTTAAAAGGTACTATTAACTTAAAATACCCTAAGGATTATTATTTAAAAATACTTGAAAATATACTAAAGAGATATTTCGATATATTTACGACGCTACTTAAAGATAAACTATTATTATAAGGTAGTTAGGATAACGAAATTAAGTTAAAAGAAGGCTTTAAGCCTAAATTCCGTAAGATATATAACTTAAATAAGAAGCATTTTAAGTTATTAAAGGAATATATCGATAAAAACCTATAAAAAGGTAATATTAAAAAGTCTAAATTTAAATATAAAGCTCTTATACTATTAACTTTAAAGAATAGTAAAGATAAAGAAAAAACCTAAATTTATATCGATTTTAAAGAAATAGATAATAATAGAATAAAAGACTAGACTTTATTACCTCTTATAAGCAAAATAAGAGATAGATTAGCTAATTAGCAGTAGTATACTAAAGTTAACCTTAAATCTACTTATAGCTAAGAAGATATTAAAAAAGGAGATAAATTTAAAATAGCCTTTAAAACGCAATACGGACTTTATAAATTTTTAGTTATGCCTTTAAGATTAATTAATATACTAGCAACCTTTTAAAAAAGAATTAATAGTATATTAAATCCTTATTTAGACCGATTTTATACGGCTTATTTAAATAATATTATTATATAATTTAATACGCTAAAGCAATACTATAAAGAAGTCGATATAGTGCTAAAAGCATTAAAAAAAGCTAGCTTATATATTTTACTAGAGAAATATAGCTTTTATATATAAGAAGTAAAATTCCTAAGGCATATATTTATTTCTTTTTATATAAGGATAGACCCTTAAAAAGATTTTTATAATTTAAGATTAGTTAATTCTTATAAATATTAAGGAAATCTAAAGCTTTATAGGATATATAAATTATTATAGGAAGTTTATATCGGACTTTTTTAAGATAATTATACCGATATTATTAGTATTAAAGAAAGCTAAAACGGACCCTTTTAAGTAAAACTTAAAAGTAAACGGAGCTTTTAAAAAGATTAAATAATTACTTATTAAAGAACTTATATTAAATACCTATAATATAAAGAAGCCGTTAAAATTAAAAACGGATGCTTTGAATTTTATATTAAGCGCGTAGCTAAGCTAGCGCGATAAAGATAATATTCTTAAACTTATAGCGTTTTATTCGAAAAAGCTAATAAGGGTAAAGATTTATTACTTATTTTACGATAAAGAATTCTTAGCTATTATATATGCTTTTAAAGAATTTCGGCATTATATTTTAGGAAATAAATATTAACTTAAGGTTTATACGGATTATAAGAATATTAGGTATTTTGCTATAACGTAGTAGTTAAATGCTAGGTTAATAGGATAAGCTAAATCTCTTTTAGAATTTAATTATAAGACTATTTATAAGAAAGGTTTAAAGAATAACTAAGCTAATATAATTAGCCGATAACCGGACTTTAACGAAAAAAAAGAGGCTTATAAAGAAACCTTATTATTTCTAAGTAATAATAGCAATTTAAAGTTAAAGACGTTATATATACTATTTAACGTATAAGGAGATCTTATTACTTTAAAATTACTAAAGAATTCTTATAAGAACCTAAATAAGAAAAGATATAAGAATCTTAAGTAAGAGGGAAAAATAGCGTTTTATAAAAATAAGCTATTCCTTACCTTAAAGACTAAGAAAATAGTTATAACGGAATTTTATTCGTACCTTTTATACGGATATTAAGGTATTATGAAAATATTTAATAAGATTAAAAACTATTATAATACTTATAACCTTTATAAGAAAATCTAAGGAGTTATTAAGTTATACGAAGTATATAATAAAAGTAAAGTTATATAATATAAGCCTTATAGTAACTTAATTCCTTTAAAAGTTCCTTTAAGACCTTAAGACTTTATAGCTTTAAACTTTATTACGAAATTACTAAGGTCTATAGATTTTACGACTAATATAAAATAGAATTTTATTTTAGTTATAGTTAATCGTTTTATAAAGTACGGCTATTTTATTTTAACGTATAAAGCTATAAATATAAAAAAGTTATCTTATACTTTTATAAGATATATTATAGCTAATCGAGGACTTCTAAGTTTAATTATTTTAAATAAAGATCGGAAATATATTTCGACTTTTTAATAAGGTTTAACGTAAGCCTTAAGTATAAAGCATAAATTATCTACTGCTTTTTACCTTATTATAAACAGAATAATAAAACGATTAAATTAAACGCTTAAGCAATATCTTAAAAGCTATATAAATTCATAGTAGGATAATTAGCTTTTTAAATTGCCTATAGTATAATTAGCGTATAATACTTCTTATTTTAAGCTTATTAAAAATACTCTGGTATTTATAAATTATAGCTTTATCTTTAAAGCCTATAAGTCTTCTTTACTTAAAGAAGTTATAGCTAAAGAAGCTATATTAAACTTTAAGCAGTTAATTAGCTTATATAGATTTATAAAAATAGAATTAAAACATATTATTAAGAAGATATCGTATTATTATAATAATAGATAGTCTTTAAAACCTTCTTTATCTAAAGGCGATAAAGTATATCTTTTAATAAGGAATCTTAAGACTTATAGACTTAATAAGTCTTTAGATTATAAGAGAATAAGACCTTTTAAAGTTATAAAGAAAATAAAAAAGGTTAATTAAAAGTTAGAACTTTTAACTAGTTTACTTATATACTTTATTTTTTATATATCTTTATTAAAATCGACTTTATAAAAAGCTAAGGTAGCTAAAGAGTTAGACTTAAAAAAGGTTAAAGAAAGCAAATATATAGTTAAGACTATACTTACTAAGAAGATAGAAAATTAAGAATACTTTTATTTAGTAAAGTAAAAAGACTATCTTAGTTCGGATAATACTTAAGAACCTATAAAGCACTTAAGAAATGCTTTAAAAAAAGTTAAGGATTTTAATCGATAAAACCCTTAAAAGGAAGTGTTAGCTTTTTTAAGCTAGGAATTTTTTACTATTTTAAATAGTAAAAGTAAAAGGAAATCTAAATAAGATTTTTTAAAAAAGATCTATAAAGGTAAAAAGATTAGGATTTTCTTTAAAGAATTCTTAAGGTTACTCTCTTTAAAGTAGGATTTCTTTAAATATTATAAATAGTTTCTTAAAGGTTAAAAGAAACCTATAAAAAAAGGACGTTTATCTTTTAAGGTTTAAAAAGACCTTAAAGAGGGGAATATATAACAGAAACCCTATTTTCTTAGTAATCCTAAGTATTAAAAGTACTAATATTTCGTAAAGTAAATACCGCTAAATATAAAGAGGAAACTAGTAAAGTAAATACTAGTAGTTATAAGGAAAGACGATATAGCTTAATAGTTAAAGATAGTTAGTATTAGCTATAAGTAGTATAAGCTAAATACGCCTATATTCGGCTTAAGCTAGCTTCGGCTAGTAACGGGATTAGTATTAAATAGATTGACTAATACCTTATATAATCGACTAATACTTTATATAAAGCTATAATAAGAGGCCTCCCTTTAAAAAAGGATAGAATCTTATAAAAGGTTTTAAGATAAAAAGGATGTTTAGTCTTATAAGCTAGTTATAAGTAATAAAGCGTATATTACTTATAACTAATAATAAAGATAGCGTAAGCTATTTTTATTAGCTTAAGAAGTAGTTTAGTAACCTTATAAGTTTTATAAGGTATAAGTTATAGATTAGTATATAAAAGTATATAAAAGGAAAGCCTTTTAGTAGCCTTAAAAAGGTATAAAAAAGGTCTTTCCTCCTCTTTCCCTTAACTCTTTTTCTTTCTTTCTTTCTTTTTCTTTAGCTAGTTTTAACATAAGAAATCCGTATAATAAGATACCCTTACTTTATTCGGTTTAGTAGTTAGTACTAAGTCTTCTTCTCCCTTTCTAGCTAGTAAATTTAAATTAAACAAATTACGCCTTACTACTTAGTATATAAAAAACACTAAAGGTCCCGTAATACACACTCTTATAAGAAGTAAAGGAGTAAAAGCAGCTAGTAGCCTTTTACTTAAAAAAGCTAACTTTAATAAAAAGGAACTATACTATTTACGATAAAAGGATACTTACTATTAATAGCTATCTATTACGGAACATAAGATATAAGCGTCCCGGCTCCTTATATATTAGTATATAAGATATAAGTATATAAACGATAATTAGCGTTCTTACCTTTAACTAAAGTAAGGGCAAGACCTTTTAGCAGTGCGGTATTATTATACTATTTCTTTATAGTAAATAGTAGTAATTCCTTTAGCGTAGGTTTAATCCCTATATAAGAAAGTAGACCTATAAGTTCGTACGGAAATAAAGCTCTTTTAAGCGCGCGTAATAATATAAGCGTGTATAGCTTTTAGCTACTAGCTTAATAAACCGGGGAGGTCCTGTTTTATAAATAACGAGAATATTATTATCTTTCCTTTTAAGGCGGCAATTATTATAAAACATAAGATATAAGCGTCCTAGCTACTTATATATTAGTATATAAGATATAAGTATATAGACGATAATTAGCGTCTTAACCTTTAACTAAGGCTAAGGCGAGACCTTTTAGCAGTGCGGTATTATCGCACTATTTGTTTATAGCACTATTTTAAGTAATAGTAAGTAGAGCTTTATAATTATAAGAGCTTTAAACTCTTTATAGACTACTAAAACCTTAAGTATTTTATAACTTACTAGTACTTTCTTAAGTAATAAGCCCGTTAAGCTAAGTACTTATCTTACTTTAACTTTTAGATTAAGTATAGGCCGGGTTAAGACTCCGCTATCTTAAACGCGTTTTCTTAATAAGACTAAGACCGCACTACGGACGTAGATATTAAGGCGCGGGATTTATAGCTTATTCCGTAAGCGGCGTTATATATATATATTAAGGTCTCCTTTATTAAGGAGCTTTTAACCCCCTCGCTTAAAGGAGTAGACCCGCCCGCTATATTAAAAGTAAGTATCCCGCCTTTCTTATTAGCGCCTCTTAAAGCGTTAAGTTTAAGGGACTAAGTAAGCTTAAGCGCTTAAGCGGTAAGGATCTTTTAAGCTAAGGGCCTTTAATATCTTTAAGATAGGCTAGCTTCTTAAGACTATATATATAAAAGCGTGCGGCGCGCTATAAAGTTTAGCGTATATTTTTTAAATCTAAAGCTATAAGTAAAGGTATAGATAGCGGACTGCTATATTAACTTAAAGGGGCACCTTTACTAAAAAAATAGGTTATAGGTACTAAGCGCCTCCTATATAACGGAAGCTAATAAAAAGAACGCTTTACTAAAAGATAAGCTAAGAAACGAGCTTTAAGAGAAGCTAGTATAGCTAATTTTTAACTTTAGTATTATTAGCTACCTTAGCTAATAAAGCACGGCGGCGGAGCTTATAAAGGACTTTTATTAGCTTTTTATATAGTACTATATACGCCGCTTCCTTTATAACTATAATATTTATTGCTATATAAAGATTTAGCGGGCGCTTTATAAAAAGCTCTTTAAGTATATATCTAAATAGAATTTTTAACAGACTTTATACTTATATTAAAAGGAAATCGCTATATATAAGTTATTTAAGACCGCTTTAATAAAGAAGTAGCACTTAAGCTAATACCTTTTATAAAAGCGGAAGTATATATAAAACGTTTTTTTTAGTACTAAGCGCGGATATATAGCTAGCTTACCTTAATTATAAGTAATAAGGGCTTTAACTAAACGGGGCGCTTTTAGTAGTACCTTTATAAGCTGCTTTAAGTTACTTAGCTACTTAGCTCCGTATATTACTTATAGACTAATAAGGGCTTATAATACGTTAATTAAGAGGTATAGGCCGACTTGGAGGCTATAGTAGCCCGGAACTAAGCAGACTAAGACCGCTAGCTCCTAGCCGCATAGCTTACTTTAAATAGTAAGCTTTAAGCGTTTATTAATATAACCCCTTTCTTAATATTATATAGCTTTAAACCCCCCTCCTTAATACCTTAAGTAGTAAATATAGCGGCGGAAAAGCACTTAACCGCCTCGCTAAAAGCTTAAGCTACTTACTTCTTTTAAAAACTTAAGGAAACTATAGACTATTACTAATTAGTAATAGTAGTAGCTACGTAAGATTAAGAGCGGTATATTAATAAGTCTAGGTCTCCGGTAAAGAGTTTTATACTAAGAGATAAGGTTTAGTAAAACCTTTATAACTACTAATCCGGCCGCTTAAAAAAGAAGCTTAACTAGCTATATATAAAGTTTATAGTATAAAGAGTTATTAGCTTATAGGTTATAAAGCTTAAAGGGTTACTTTTAAAGATATATAATAAAATTAACATAGACTTATTATATTAAGCGGCTTAAGACCTTTTACTTAAATAAGTAGTTATAAACTTTTAGCCCCCCGTAATTTTAGTTAAAAAGGAGGAGGAATTCGTAATTAAAAAAGTAAAAGCAGCTTATTAAAAAAAGGTAAGTAAGGGTAAGCGGCAGGAGGTTTTTATTAAGTAGTATAGCTACTTAAACCTAACTTTAAAGCTTATATAAAAGCTTATAAGCGCTAACGCTTTAAATAAGTTTAAAGCCTTTTTTAAGCTAGTAAATAAAAATAATAAGCTTAGCGATTAATAGCTTCTCCTTAAGCGGAAATAGGAGATAACCTACTATAAAAAGATAGTATAATAATACCGCACTGCTAAAAGGTCTCGCCCTAGCCTTAGTTAAGGGTCGGGACGCTAATTATCGTCTCTATACTTATATCTTATATGCTAATATATAAGTAGCCGGAGCGCTTATATCTTACATTCCGTAATAATTGCCGCCTTAAAAGGAAAGACGATAACGTCCTCGTTATCTATAAGACGGGACCTCCTTAGTTTATTAAGCCGGTAGCTAGAAGCTACGCACGCTTATATTATTATACGCGCCCGGGGGGAGCCTTATTTCCGTACGGACTTATAAGTCTACTTTCTCGCGCGGGGATCGAACCTATACTAAAGGAACTGCTACTATTTACTATAGAGAAATAGTATAATAATACTATACTACTAAAAGGTCTCGCCCCGGCCTTAGTTAAAGGTCGGGACGCTAATTATTGTTTATATGCTTGTATTTTATATACCGATCCATAAGTAGCCGGAGCGCTTATATTTTACGTTCTATAATATAACCTTAGCCTTTTTATTACTTATAGCGTCTTATTAAGCAAAAAGAAAAAAGGAGTTATATTTAAAGCTAGCTAGCTTAAGCGACTAAGGTTTATACTACTTATTTTTATCTTTAGTCTTTTCTTTATTATTATCGTTATCCTCCCCCTCCTTCTCCTCCTCCTCCTTAAAGGCGGCGGCGGTGGCTTTTAAAGCGCGGAGACGGCCTTTTAGCTTAGATATCTAAGTAGTAGCGGCGGTAAACGGGTTAAAAGAGGCGGTAGCGGCAGCGGGCATAATAAAGCTAGCGGCGGCGCTATAATAGGTAATATAGGCGGCTAAGATAAGGGCGGCGGGGATAGATAAAGGCACTGATAATAGCGCTATAAAAGCAGTATTCTTAACTAAGGATAGTTAGCGCTAATCGCTATAATAAGGGTAGTAAGGAGGAAAAAGGGGGGGCTTACTTAAGTATATAGCTTATTTACTTAAGCGAGTATAAGTAGTAGTAAGCGGCGGCGGCGGCTTTTAATTACGCTTTAGCCGCTATATTACTAAAGTCGGCCTTTTAAGCTAACTTAGCGGTAATAAAGACGGCCGGAGCCGCCTTATAAGCACGGCTAGTATAGGTATAAGTAAAGTAGTTACTGCTAAAGTAACCCGCTTACTTATAATAAGCATAGGCGCTTAATAAGCAGCGTATATAAGACTTATTATAAGCGGCGCTAAGCAATACTTACTGCTTATACTAAGTTATAAGGTTAATATAAAGTAAGCGTACTAAGAAGAGCGGACTTATAGCGCTTAACTTAGCGGTCTTAAGGGTAGCGAGAAGGCTATTAAAAGCCGGGGTTATAAAGGCTAGCAATAGCATAGTTACTTATAAAAGCATTATTAGCTTAAGTATAACTAAAGAGGCGGCGGTAGTGGTATAGGTATAGCACCTTAAAGACTTAAGGTTATTAATAAGCTTTAATATAAGCACTAACGTGTTAAACGATATATTATTCTTATAAATATTAGCTTAAAGGCGCTCGCTTTATATATAGAAGGGCGATACTTATAGTATTATTATTACTATTACCGCCGCTATTAGTACTACTATTACTATTATTACTAGTTTAAAAAGAAGAAAAAGGAAAAGAGGGTTAAGGGTAAAGGGATAAGGTATTTATATTTTATAGCCCTTAACTTAAAGCGTAGAATACTACGACGACGGATAGGCTGCTTAATACGCCGCCGGGCTATTAAAGGTAGATATAAGGGCCGCTTAATAGGCAGACGGGCCTCTTAATAGGTAGCCGGCCGATTAAGAGCGGGCGGCGGTGGTAAGTAAGGCTATTAAGCCCGCTATTATACGGCCTTACTTACTATAATATAGGTCCCGTGCTTATAAGGCCGCGGACCGGGCAGCCCTTTATAATAGCTAATAGCCCTTTATAATAGCTAATAGCTTTAAGCCCCTTTATATAGTATAAGGAGCGGAGGTATTATATTAAAGTCTTTAACTTATAAGGTTATAAGGACTTAAGCTATAGCTTAAGCTTTATTATATAAAAAGGGCTAAGTTTATATATATAGATACGGACTTACTATATATAAGTAGGCTTTTTATAGCTTATTATTATAATACTATAAATAGTACCTATATACTAGCCTTTACTTACTTTATAATATAAGTATAGCTATTTAAATTTTATAATAACTTCTTTAAGTAAGAAAAAAAAGCTAATATCGTTTTTAATTTTAAAGTAAAAATAAATTAAAAAGAGCGCTAAGTAATAGCTTTATAATAGCGTCTTTATACTATATTAATAATATATTATTTTTATCTTTTTAATAATCCTTTCGGCCTATTTAGCTAATAGCGGCTAGGTAGCTTAAAATAATAAGTAAGCGGTTTTATTAGAAATCCTTATTATCTATTTAGTTATATATATTTATCTTATTAAAGCGACTAGTATATTTAGCTAAAAATAATAATAAGGTTTTTAACCTTTTTTTTAAGTATACGTTTAAGTGTTTATTAAATAGTATAAAGTCTTTATACTAAAGGATATTCGTTTTTTTATAATAAGATATATTATATAAGACTAGCTTATTTAAATCTTATTTTATATTATTTTCTTACTTACTCTTTATATAATTTTTAATTCTTTATTAAGTTTTCTATATTACTTATTAGCTTTATAAGCCGCTTATAAGCAAGATATTATATCTTACTTACTGCTACTATTATAGCTATCCCCCGCCTTTTATCGCTAGACTTTTTAACTTATTATCGTTTTTACGCGGCGCTATTACCTACGCCTTTCCGCTAATTAAAGCGCGTCTAGCTACTAAAAAAGTATTAAAATAAGGCTAAGTTATTTTACTAATAATAATAAAAATAGTTAGTATTAAGGTATTAAACGTTTATATTCTTACTTAAAAGTATATAATAAAGTCCTTAATAGCTTTAGTGCTTAACTCCTTGCTCTTAAGGTTTTAAACGTATTTAATAGTTTTAAAAAACTTCTTTATAAAAAAGGCCTTAAAGATAAAAATATAAAGCGTATAATTAGTATAGCTAATAAGGCGGACGTTAAACCTTAAGAACTTTATTGCTAAAGCTAAAGTTAAGTCGCACTTAGACTCCTTATAAGCTTATAAGTAAAACTTAGTATAGTTTATAGCTAAGCGGAAACTCTTAATTATTATAATCTTATTACTAAAATATAGCCTTATAAAACTAAGTTTATTAAGAATTATATTAATTACTATTAAAAGCCTTTATAAAATTAAGTAGCGGAATATATTATAAGCTTAGATATTGCTATTTACTTTAATTAAAAAAAGGTAGCGGATAGATTATAATAAGGCGCTTATATATCTTTATATAGCTAAGCTAAGTATTGCGGCTAAAGGGAAAAGTATGCGCTAAGCGGGACTAAAATAGTCTTAAAAGCTTATAGTAGCTATAAGCTAAAAAAGGGATTTTATCGCGCGGGCTAAACTATATATAAAGTAAGATAAGGTTTTTATTATAATAGCTTAAGATATTATTATAAACTTAGTTATAAACTAGTTAAGCTAAACTTTAAATATATAGTTAAGAATAGCGCGGATATTATTTTAATCGTTTAATTAAAGCGGGTTTCCGCTAACTATAATAGCTATTATATATCTTAAGACTATAATAAAGTTAGCTAGCTTAAAGGTATTAAGTATTAGCTAGTTATTCCGCTAATAAAGGTTTTTAGCTACGCTTTAAAAAATATATAAGCGGCGGGGGCTCTAAAGCTATAAGAGCTAAGTAGGAGGTATAACTAAGTTACTATATATTGCGGAACCCTTAGTATTTCTCGTATATTAAGTAGTAAGGCGTAATTTATTTAATTTAAATTAACTAGCCGGAAAGAGAGAAAAAGACTTACTGCTAACTACTAAACTAAATAAGGTAAAGGTATTTTATTATACGGATTTCTCGTATTAAAACTAGCTAAAGAAAAAGAAAGAAGAAAAGGAAAGAAGTTAAGGGAAAGAGGAGGAAGGACCTCCTTTTATATATTTTTAAGGCTACTAAAAAGCTTTCTTTTTATATACTTTTATATACTTTTATATACTAATTTATAACTTATACCTTATATAACTTATAAGGTTACTAAACTACTTTTAAAGCTAATAAAAATAGCTTATACTATTTTTATTACTAGTTATAAGTAATATACGCTTTATTACTTACGACTAGCTTATAAAACTAAATATTCTTATTTTAAAACCTTTTATAAGATTCTATTCTCTTTTAAAAAAAGGCCTCCTACCTTAGCTTTATAGAAGGTATTAGTCGATTATATAAAGCATTAATCGATTTATTTAATACTAATCTTATTACTAGCCGAAGCTAGCTTAAGCTAAATATAAGCGTATTTAACTTATACCGCTTATAGCTAATACTAGCCGTCTTTAACTATTAAGCTATATCGTTTTTCTTTATAACTACTAATATTTACTTTAATAGTTATAACTTATAACTAGCGGTATTTACTTAATTAGTTACTCCTTTAAATTTAGTAGTATTTACTTTACTAAATATTAATACTTTTAATACTTAAGATTACTAGTAAAAAAAAGGTTTCCGTTATATATTCCCCTCTTTAAAGTCCTTTTAAACCTAAAAAGATAAACCCTCTTTTTTTATAGGTTACTCGTAACCTTTAAAAAACTATTAATAATATTTAAAGAAATCGTACTTTAAAGAGAGTAACTTTAAGAATTCTTTAAAGAAATTCCTAATCTGTTATCTTTATAGATCTTTTTTAAAGAAAAATCTTATTTAGATTTCCTTTTACTTTTACTATTTACGATAATAAAGAAATCTTAGCTTAAAGAAGCTAATACTTTCTCTTAAGGGTTTTATTAATAAAAATTCTTAACGTTTCTTAAAGTATTTCTTAAGTGCTTTATAGGTTCTTAAGTATTATCTAAATTAAGATAGTCTTTTTATTTTACTAAATAAAAGTATTCTTAATTTTCTATCTTCTTAGCAAGTATAGTCTTTACTATATATTCGCTCTCTTTAACCTTTTTTAAGTCTAACCTTTTAGCTACCTTAGCTTCTTATAAAGTTAGCTTTAGTAAAGATATATAAAAAATAAGGTATATAAGTAAACTAATAGGAAGTTCTAACTTATAATTAACCTTTTTTATTTTCTTTATAACTTTAAAAGGTCTTATTTTCTTATAATCTAAAGACTTATTAAGTTTATTAATCTTAAGATTCCTTATTAAAAGATATACTTTATTGCTTTTAAATAAAGAAGGTTTTAAAGACTATCTTTTATTATAATAATACGATATCTTCTTAGCAATATATTTTAATTTTAATTTTATAAATCCGTATAAGCTAATTAACTGCTTAAAGTTTAATATAGCTTTTTTACTTATAACTTCTTTAAGTAAAGAAGACTTATAAGCTTTAAGGGTAAAGCTATAATTCGCGAATACTAAAGTATTCTTAATAAGCGTAAAATAAGAGGTATTATATACTAACTATACTATAAGCAATTTAAAAAGCTAATTATCTTATTAATAATTTATATAGCTTTTAAGGTATTGCTTAAGCGTTTAAGTTAATCGTTTTATTATTCCGTTTATAATAAGGTAAAAAGTAGTAAATAATTTATACTTTATACTTAAGGCTTACGTTAAACCTTACTAAAAATTCGAAAGAAATTTTTAATCTATATTTAAAATAATTAAACTTAAAAGTCCTTAATTAGCTATAATATATCTTCTAAAAGTATAAGATAACTCTTTTATATTTATAGCTTTATACGTTAAAGAAAAATAGCTGTACTTTATAAGACGATTAACTATAACTAAAATAAAATCGTATTCTATATTAATTATAAGATCTATAAACTTTAATAGTTTTATAATAAAGTCTAAGGCTATAAAGTCTTTAAGTCTTAAAGGAACTTTTAAAGGAATTAAGTTATTAAAAGTCTTATATTATATAGCCTTACTTTTATTATATACTTTATATAACTTAATAACTACTTAGATTTTCTTATAGAGGTTATAAATATTATAATAGTTTCTTAATCTTATTATATATTTTCGTAATACCTTAATATTTATATAAAAAGTACGTATAAAAATCCGTTATAACTATTTTCTTAGTCTTTAAAGTAAGAAATAGCTTATTTTTATAAAACGCTATTTTCCCCTCTTACTTAAGATATTTATATTTTTTCTTATTTAGGTTCTTATAAGAATTCTTAAGTAATTTTAAAGTAGTAAGATCTCCTTTAACGTTAAATAGTATATATAATATCTTTAACTTTAAATTATTATTATTATTTAGAAATATTAAGGTCTCTTTATAAGGCTCCTTTTTATCGTTAAGGTCCGGTTATTAGCTAATTATATTAGCTTAGTTATTTATAAAACCCTTTTTATAAATAATCTTATAATTAAATTCTAAAAGAAATTTAGCCTATCTTATTTACCTAGTATTTAACTACTACGTCGTGGCAAAAAGATTAAGATTCTTATAATCAATAGAAACCTTAAGTTTATATTTATTCCTTTAAATATAATGCCGAAATTCTTTAAAAGCGTATATAATAGCTAAGAAATCTTTATCGTAAATTAAGTAATAAATCTCTATACTTACTAGCTTCTTTAAATAAAACGCTATAAATTTAAGAATATTGTTTTTATCGCGCTAGCTTAACTATATACTTAATATAAAATTAAAAGCATCCGTTTTTAATTTTAATAGTTTCTTTATATTATAAGTATTTAATATAAGTTCTTTAATAAGTTATTCTTTAATCTTTTTAAAAGCTTTATCTGCTTTTAAGTTTTACTTAAACCTATCCGTTTTAGCTTTTTTTAATACTAATAACATTAGTATAATTATCCTAAAAAAGTCCGATATAAACTTCTTATAATAATTTATATATCCTATAAAGCTTAAGATTTCCTTAATATTTATAAGAATTAACTAATCTTTAATTATAGAAATCTTCTAAAGGTCTATCTTTATATAAAAAAAAGTAATTATATACCTTAAGAATTCCGCTTTTTATATATAAAAGCTATATTTCTCTAGTAAAATATATAAGCTAGCTTTTCTTAACGCTTTTAGCACTATATTAACTTCTTTATAATATTGCTTTACTATATTAAAGTATATAATAATATTATTTAGATAAGCCGTATAGAATTAGTTTAAATAAAGATTTAATATACTATTAATTCTTTTTTAAAAAGTTATTAGTATATTAGTTAATCTTAAAGGCATAACTAAAAATTCGTAAAGTTTATATTATATTCCGAAGGCTATTTTAAATTCCTCTTCTTCTTTAATACGTCTTTAGCTATAAGTAGATTAAAAGTTAACCTTAGTATATTACTACTTATTAGCTAATCTATCTCTTATTTCGCTTATAATAAGTAACGGAGTTTAGTCCTTTATTATATTATTATTTATCTCTTTTAAATCGATAGAAAGGTAAGTTTTATCTTTATCTTTACTATTCTTTAAAGTAAATAGTATAAGAGCTTTATATTTTTATTTAGACTTTTTAATATAACCTTTTTATAGGTTTATATTAATATATTCTTTTAATAACTTTAAATACTTTTTATCTAAGTTATATATCTTATAAAATTTAAGCTTAAAGTCTTTTTTTAACTTAATTATATAATCTTTATTACCTCTTAGCGGTAATCTATCTTTAAGTAGCGGCGTAAATATATCGAAATATCTTTTTAGTATATTTTAAAGTATTTGTAGATAACGACCCTTTAGGTATTTTAAGTTAATAGTACCTTTTAAACGTCTTATATACTATATTCGCTCTTTAAGGTATTTTAAACTAATAGTACCTTTTAAATACTATAAGCTATTTTATATATTCTATTCTTAATCTTTCTCTTATTCTATTATTTCTTAATCTTATCTTTTTACTTAAGGTATTACTACTTAATATTCTTTAAGGTATTTAATAGATTTTCTTTTAATAAATTATAAGTAGCTTTATTATTATTTCCTAAGCTTTTAGTTTCTTTATTAAGGTTCGGCGCTATTTTCGCTTATATTATACTAATTATAGTTACTTTATCTTTATTCGTATTAGTTATCTTATTATCTTTCGCTATAATATTTATTACGATATTTATATCTATATAAGAAGCTTTATTATCCTTATTATTACTATTCTTTATATAGTTATCGTTTAGTATTGCTATATTTAAATTATTTAAGGGTTTTATTTTAAGGTCGTCCTTTATTAAACTATAAAGAGGAATATTTAAGGTATTATCTTTAAACCTTAAAAGGCCTTTATCTTAATCTATTATAGGATTATATTTTTATAAAAAGGGTAGTCTTAATATAATATTATAGCTAATAGCTAAGACGTTAAAGGAATCTTTAAAGTTATAAATCTCGATTATATTCCTATAAAGATTAGTCTTTAGCATAGCCTTACTATTATTATACTTAAAGGGTAATCCTTTTACTAAAAGAAATATATAAAGCTTATCTTTTCTTCTATAACGTAATTTTAAACGATTTACTATTATAAGGGAAATATAGCTACTTATTACACCGTAATCTATTAATACGTTAAGGTAATATCCTCTTAAATTTAATAAAAAAGTTATTTTTATACTTAAAGAATTATTATTTAACGTAAGTAAGTTTTTTTTACTAAGAAATAGCCTTATTATCCTTAAGCTTATTAGTCTTTTACCTTATTTACTAACTTCTTAGTAAATCTTAATTCTTTTTACGGAATTAGTTTATCTAAGTTATTAAGCTTCTTAATAGCTTTAAAAACTTAATCCTTAATAATAATATAATTTTCTATTACGGTATTATTAATAAAAACTCCTTTAGTACGAATTATCTTATTATATCGTTTAAGGTTACTATACTCGTTTTACTGCATTTTTAGCTAGTTTTTAAGTTTATTTTTCTAGAATCTCTTTACTTTTAAAAGTATATCTAAATTATAATTCTTATTGCGAAGATTATAATTAGTCTTAAAATACTCGCTATATTATCTAAATATATCTTTAATAGCTAAGTTAAGGAATTTTATATCTTTTTAAGCTTATTAGCTAGCTCGTCGTTTTTTTTTCTTAAGATCGTCTTTATTCTTAATTAAATTAGTAATATATAAAGAAAGAGATATATAATCTTTCTTTAGCTTAATTATCTTATTTATTAATGCTAAGTTACTATCTTAAAGGTTTTCGATAGTTATTTCGTTATACTACTTAAAGAGTAAAAGTTATTCGATTTTAACTTAATTATTAGTATTTTCTTATATAAGTTCCTCTTTATCGACTTTAATATCTTTTTTAAGGTTTTTTATAAAAACCTTAGTATTAGTAATAAGTTCTTTAGTTATTATAGCGGGTTTATTAAAAGTCTTCCTTAGTTTAAGAAACTATCCGCTTCCTTACTTATTTAAGAGATATATAAAGTAAGTGTCTTTATAGTATTTAGTTTAAAATAACTACTTATACGCCCTATCCTTTATAGTAATAACTATATTAAGATATTTTATAAAAGGAGTATAAAGTCTATTACTATTTTCCTTCTTAAAAAGGGGCTCTTTATCTATTCCTTATAATTTAAGGTTTTTAGGATTATAGCTACTATTATCTTTTATATTTAAAGGTATAAGGTTTATATTAAAATAAAAAGCGTTTTTATTATCTTTATAAATAGCTTATAAGGAAGTTTTATGTTAATCATTATTTTCAGTCTTAAAAGCATTCCTTTGCTAGTTATCTAAGCTTTTAGCTTTTATCTTTATCTCTTTATAAAGTTTTTTTTCGTAAAGACTATTTATTAGCAAACTAGTTTTAAATAGACTAAGAGTTAGTATAATAAGCTTAATATCGATTTCTTCGGTATCTTTAATCGAAAGTAGTAGTAAAGTATATTGCGAATTATAAGCTAAGAGGGCATTGTTCTTATAAATAAGTATATTCCTTCCCTTAAAGGAATTCTTCTTTTAATATAATCTCTTATAATATAGCCTTCTTTTATATAGTTAAAGCATTAAATAGCTTTCTTAGCGGCTTTAGCAGGCTTGCTTTAAAGGTATTTAAGTCTATTATATTACTTAAGTCGCGCTATCGCTTTTTATTTATTTTCTTTATAACCTTGCCGGGAGTTAAACGGTGCTTCTTTTACTACTAGCGTTTATACTACTTATTATCTATTTAAACCGCTAAACTAATATAGTTTAATAGCGTCTTTAGCCTATCTAAGCGGTAGATTTTATCTTTAACTTCTTCTTTAAGACCTTTTTAAAAAGTCGCTATAAAAGTATCGTTTTTTATTTTAGCTTAAAGGTTACCTATTAAAATCGAGCTATATAAGCTAATAAAGATATAACGTACTTAAGGCTTCTTAATTTATGCTTTGCTAATCGTTACTTATTTATAATTCCGAACGTTTTTCGTAGAGCTTTTTTAAAGTTATCGAAATTCTTAAAAATATTTTTTATCTCGGAATTCCTATCTTTAAGACTATTATCTATATAGTCCTTAAAAATCGGCTTTAACTATATTGCTACTAAGCCTTATAAGCAACTTAATATAAATATAACCTTTATTACTTCTTAGTTTAGTATATTAAGATAAGACTAAAAATAAGCTTAAAGAGAGGTAATAAACTTTTATAGCTTAGTTAATTCTTTAGTATAAAGTTAAAGAGCCTTAATCTTTAAAATAAAACTACTATTTATAAAGCTTATAAGGGAATAAGAAAGCTCTAAATACTTTAAACTAGCTTATAGCTAACTAGTTAGCTATAATATCGTAAAAGAAAATATTGTTTTTTTATTTATTATAATAAGATAAATATAATTATAATAAATACCTTTCTTTAACTTAATAGCTTAAAGAACTTACTTAGTATATAAATACTTAGTATTCTTTATTAAAGCTATAAAGCTTATAAAGATTCTTATAAGCTAGTTTTATATTGCGGAACCCTTAGTATTTATTATATACTAAGTAGTAAGGTGTAATTTATTTAATTTAAATTTACTAGCTAAAAAGGGAGAAAAAGACTTAGTATTTACTACTAGACCGAATAAAGTAAGGGTATCTTATTATACGGATTTCTTATATTAAACTAGCTAAAGAAAAAAAAGAAAAAAGGAAAGGAGTTAAGGGAAGGAGGAGGAAGGACCTTCTTTTATACCTTTTTAAGGCTATTAAAAAG
>JAPEBW010000509.1:0-49636 GCA_027405785.1 Ophiocordyceps robertsii | reverse complement strand
ATATCTTTTAAGGTGCTTTTATAGTTAAAAACGGGTCGAACTATAATTAAGATATCCCGCAAAAACCCTTAAAAATCCCTTAAAGATACTAACAAAATCCGCTTAGTAGTTTTTACGGTATCTCCTATAGTTAAAGATATCGTAAACTATAGTTAAGTAGGCTTTTAACCCTTTATAGTTATATCCCGGAAACCTTAGTAAGGTCTAACCGGTAATATTTATTATATCTTCTTAGGCGAGCCTTTATAGTGCGTGCTTTAAGCGTTCTTATCGCGGGGTTTCGTAAAGCTTCTTAAGAGTAAAGTAAGGAGTTTAGGCATAGCTATTTAGATTTTATAATAACTCCCTTAAGTAAAAAAGAAAAGCTAATATCCTTATTAGTTTAAAGTAAGAATAAAGTAAAAGGGGCGCTAAGTAATAGCTTCGTAGTAACGTCTTCGCACTATATTAGTAATACGCTATCTTTATCTTTTTAATAGTTTTTTCGGCCCGCTTAGCCGATAGTAGCTAAGTAGCTTAAGATAGCTAATAAGCGGCTTTTATTATAGATCCTTACCTCCTATTTAGTTATATATTTTCGTCTTTATCGGGGCGATTAGCGCGTTTAGCTAAAACTTATAGTAAAATTTTCTAACTCTCCTTTAAAGCGTATATCTAAGCACTTATTAAGCAATAAAGAGTCTCCGCGCTAAAGAATGCTTAAATTCCTTAGCGGGATACGTTATAAGAGACTAGCTTTATTTAGGCCTTATTTTATATTATTATCCTACTTACCCTTTTACGCTATTTTTTAATCCTCCGCTTAATTTCCTATATTACCTACTAGCCTTATAGGCCGCTTATAAGCGAGATATTATATCTTACTTACTACCGCTATTATAATTATCCTTTACTTTTTATCGCTAGGCTTTTTAACGTATTATCCTTTTTATATAGCGCTACTACCTACGCTTTTCCGCTAACTAATACGCGTTTAGCTACTAAGAAAGTATTAAAGTAAGGGTAAGCTATCCCGCGAATATTAATAGGTATAGTTAATACTAAGGTATTAAACGTCTATATTCCCGCTTAAAAGCGGGTAATAAAGTCCTTAATAGCCTTAGTGCTTAACTCCTTACTCTTAAAGTTCTAAATATGCTTAATAGTCTCGAAGAACCTTTTTATAAAAGGGGCCTTAAAGGTAAGAATATAGAGCGCGTAGTTAATACGGCCGATAAAGCGAATATCGAAGCCTAGGAATTTTATTGCTTAGGTTAAAGTTAAGTCGCGTTTAAACTCTTCGCGGGCCTATAAGTAAAACTTAGCGTAGTTTATAGCTAAGCGGAAACTCCTAAGTATTATAATCTTATTACCGGAGTATAAGCCCGCGAAGCTAAGCTTATTAAGGATTATATTAGTTATTATTAGCGGCTTTTATAAGATCGGGCGCCGGAATATATTATAAGGCTAGTTATCGCTATCTCTTTTAGTTAAGGAGGGATAGCGGATAGACTATAATAAGGCGCTCGTATGCCTTTATATAGCTAAGCTAAGCGTAGCGGCGGGCGAAAAAAGCGTTTACTAAGCGGGTCTAAATAGGTCCTTAAGGCCTATAGCGGCTATAGGCTAAGAAGGGGATTTTATAGCACGGGCTAGACCGCGTATAAAGCGAGACGGGGTTTTAGCTATAATAGCTTAAGACGCTACTATAAACCCGGCTATAAACTAGTTAAGCTAGGCCTTAAATATATAGTTAAGGATAGCGCGGATATTGTTTTAGACGTTTAGCTAAAGCGGGTTTCTGCTAGCTATAGCGGCTACTATAGATCTTAGGACTATAGCGAGGTTAGCTAACTTAAGGGCGTTAAGTATTAGCTAGTTATTCCGCTAATAAAGATTTCCGGCTACGCCTTAAAAATATATAGGCGGCGGGGGCTTTTAGATAGTAAGAGCTAAGTAAGAGGTATAGCTAAGTTACTATAAAACCGGCCGTTTAAACCACGTTATAGCATAAAGCTAAGAGGTAAGTCGTTTAAGTTAAGTATTTAAAGAGGGTAATATAAGCTATCTTTTATAGTACCGTAGTTTAAGTTAAATCTATTAGCTTAAGCGCGGCTATAAAAGGCGGCGTAGGTTTATATAGAAGCTTAAACTTAAAGGTTCTAACTTTTACTAAGGGACTTAAAGCTATAAAGAATAGCCGCTTTATTTCCGTAAAGCTTAAGCGCTTACTTATATCCTTTATATTAAAAGCGTAAGGGCTTATAAAAGAGCGGGCTAAAGAAGTAGTTATAAAATAGCTAGTCTTAGCTATAAGAGATATTAAACGATAAAAGGACTTAAAACAGGAGTATAAGGATTATAGGCTTAAAGTAAAGAAGGTTATATATATAGGAGTAAGTAAGGTACGGCGGGCTATAGCTAGCGGTAAAGGGAAATATAGTTATAAAAAGAAGAAAGGAAAGGAAAGAAGGTAAGCGGCGGAGAGAATTTAAATAAGTATATTATAAGGCTAAAAAGGCCTTATTGCTTAAAGTAAATAGTAGTATATTATTATTAAAATAACTAATTACCTTAAGCGTAGTAAGTTATAGTTTTTTATAACTTATAGTAGCTTTTAAGTCTTATGCTTAAGCTTAACCGCTTAATTCTCTTAGTCGGAAAGTTTTATATTAAGTTATAAAGGCCGCGCGTTATGCTTTTATTTTAACTACTTAAGTAGCTAACTCCTCTTATGCTTTTTTAAAGGCTTTTACAATCTTTAGCGAGAAGACTGCTTTTTCGTTTACTTATAAGTTATAGCTACTTAGCTAGCCTTTTTAAGCTATAAAGAACTCCTTCCTTAGCTTTCCGCCGCCTTTTTTTATTATATAGCTTTATAAGATTCGTTTTACTTCTTATTTATCTAAGTAAGGTATCCCTTTATCTTAAACTAGTCTTAAGTATATAGCTAGCTTATCCGCTAAGTATAGTTATACTACTAAAACGACTAAATAAATATTAAAGGACCTTTTTATATTTAGCCGGTATATAAGCTATCTAACTTTAGCGGTAACTTTAAATAGCTTAGTACGTCTTTCTTAAAGCTTTGCTAGTCTACCGTCCGCGATATAGTAGCTTTTACTAAGCTATAGCTAGACTTAATCGCCGGGCTTAAATTTTAGCGGGCGGTATTTCTTATTATAATTTTTTTTATAGCGGCTTAAGTATAAGCGATAGCTAACTTAGCTTCTTTTTATAAGACCTCTTAGTTTTATAAGTATAAGTAGTTACTAAGGAACTAAAGGCTATTATTTATTCTTATCCTTATAATAAGCTTATTAAGGGCCGCGTAAATTATTAAGGAGAAGGAATTATTAAGGCTAAACTAAAAATCGATTAGTATATCGGTCTAGCATAGGTTTAGGAAATTAGCGGTAAAGAATCATAGCGTAATTTTTATAGTTTAGTTTTGCCTTTTTAATAGGCCGTCGGTTTAAGGGTACTAAGCGGTAAATATAAAAAGCTTTGATTTAAAAGCTTACTATAAGGTCCGCTAAAATACTAAGGTAAACTTTACGTCTTAGTTAAAGATTATCCTTTTCGGAATCCCTTAATTAGCGCAGAGTAGTTTAGTATATAACGCTTATACTTAGTTTTCCGCTATAAACTAGTTATTGCTTAAGATAAGAAGATATATTTTTAAGAATTTATTAGTTATAGTTAGTAAGGTATTAAAGAAGTTCTTTATAGGATCTTTTTATAAGGATTATTCGGCTTAAACTACTAAGAGCTTAGTAATAAAGTTTATCGCTATTATATAGTATAAAACCGGCGGGCTTTAAATTAAGATAAGCTGCTTTAGCGTCTTACCTTAGTTAGTTTAGTTGCGGTAATAAGTATTATAGCCGTCTACAACCTTATTTATATATTTATTAAGCCGTAAGATCGAGAAGCCTTTAAATAGATCTTATTATATATAGGTGCGGCTAGTATAAAAATATTTAGCGTAGGCGTTTTTAACGATCTTTTTAGCGTAAGTCTTAAGGATATATAGTCTTTAGCGTTTATCGTTCTTCGTAAAGTATAGCAACCCTTATAACCGGAGGAATAAGAGTTTAAGGACCCCGTCCTTATTACTAAGCTACGCTATAATTTTTACTTACTATATATCCTTTTTATATCCGTTAATTATTTTCTAATAAAGCGGCAATTAGATTAATACTTCCGCGTAAAGGAATATATAGTCCGTTCTCTTATTGTCTTAAATACCTTTTAATTCCCCTTCTTAGTTTAAGGATACCGGCCTATCGTCTTAGTCTAGTAAATATAAGAGCGCGTTTAGTATAATATTTTCGACGCTTAGAATATAATATACTTTAAGCGGGAATTAGCTTAGGTATTAAAACGCAAAGACTAGATTATTATTAAATTTTATATTAGTAAAGAATAAGGATTTTTAGTATATAATTCTATAAGTACTTATATAGTCGGTAAAGACAACTACTTATAGCGTTCTTATAAATAGTACTATAGTACGTAACTTACGTATTATATATATTAAACTAGCTACTTTAAGTTTTATAAGCTAGTATTAAGGTTCTTTACCTTAAAGGGCGCGGCTTAAGTAAATAATAAGCTAGACCTTAGTTTAAGCTAGTAGCGTCTTTTTATCTTATTCCGTGCCTTCTTTTAAGTAAAAAGCTATAGCCGCTACTCTATATTCTTAAGATATATCGATTTAGATAAATAGTTATTAAGCGGGGTCGAAGTAGTAAATTGTTTAAGGCTTAGTAAGTTTCTTAGTTAAAATCGTAAAGGCCTTTTCTTCTTTTAAAGTAGGCTAAAAGCGGCTTTTGCGGCGTATTAAGCCCGTCCTTAGCCCTTTAAGGGGACTCCTTCTTCTTATCTTACTTAAAGCAGCTCCGTCTTTTGTTTTTATAAGACGTTAACTTCCTTAGCGAAATATAAGACCGTATAGTATAGCTACTTAGTAAGGCCGATCTATTTTTTAAGCTATTAAAAGTTCTTTAAGAACGCGATATCCTTTAAAGCTTATATATATTCGTTTATATTTATTAAGCCGATAGCGTCTACCTTAAATCTAAGGAGCTATATAGATAGGTACGCTAAAAAGGACTTTAGTCTAAATAAAGTAATATTATAGTTATAAAAGGCGCGGAATATAGCCTTTAAATATTAAAGGTGTTCTTTAGCTATATCGGAGTAAATAATAATATTATCGATATAAGCCGCCGCGTATTCTTAGTATCTATAAAAGACGTTATTAATAAACCTTTAGATATATACTAAGGAGTTCTTAAAGCTTATAAGTATTATTAATAATCTTTTTAGCCTATAATAGCTTATAACTATAAACCTTTCTTAGTAGTCTTAGTAGACTAAAAATTTATAAAAAACCGATCGTGCGTTTACTATATTAATAAACTTCTTTCTTTAAAGGCGTTTAATTATATTGCTTTAAAGAGGCATTAAATAAGCGTTTAAGGTAATAACGGCGTTAATCCCCCGTAAGTTTATAACTACTTATCCCTTTTCTTTTCCGTTTACCGTCTTTTATACTACGAATACTAGCGCCGCGAATAAGGTTAGCCTATAGACTCGTTTTTATTAGCCTTACGCGGTTAGCTAGCCGAATATTATATTTACTACCTTTTTATCTTTATCGCTTAACGGGTATAATCTTAATATAACTTATTAGTATTACTATCCTTTTATTAAAGGAAGACGTATATATTTAGATTTGTTTATATATACTACTCCCTTATCCCTTTAAAAGTAAGGAAATAATTAAAGGATATCTTAAACTTTTAATACGTATTTTAAGTCTTTAGCGTAAATCTAAACGCCCTTATTAATAGTAAGTTTAAGTAGGTCCTTAGTTCGGCCGATTTTAAGTTTATAGTTTGCTATAAGATTTTATTATAGGAAGTCCTTAATAAGGTTTATTCTATCCGGATTTTCTATAAAGGCTTTTACTAAAAGAGTAGTAGTATCGACCTCCTTATATAGCTAAAACTGCTTATTAAGGTTTATAATTATCCTTACCTTTTAGCCTTAGCGGAGTACTAGTAGTTCCTTAAAATAGTTTATCGCCGTAAAGCTCTTATAATCCTATATTATTATCCGGGCGAGCTTAAGGCTTTCGGGGAAAAATATTATATTATGCCTAAATAGCGGCGCCTAGACTTATATAGGTAAGGCGTAGCTAAAACTAGTTAAAATCGTCGTAGTAACTAAGTAAATTACCCGTCTATATATTACTAGTCTTAGCTAAACTATCTTAACTTTAGCTTTAATCCTTTTATAGGCCTTAATCTATAAGACTAATATAAAGTTAATAAGGTCCTTTTAATAAAGAACTAAAAAGTCTTAGCTAAGCAATATATTAGCTACTAAGCGCTTTACTATTTAAGCGCTAATCCTTACCTTTATAACTATAAGGCTACTATTTAGCCTTCTTAGTATATACGCAGTATATTCTACTTATTTAATAGTAGCTATCCTTCTTACTCCTTAAATAAGAATTTATCGAAAGGAGTTTATAGTTATATCTTAAAAGGTCTTTACTAAGTCGGCTTAAATAAGGCTTTAGTCTGCTTTAGTATTTATATAGGCTTTAATGCTTATCTTAGGCCTTTTTATTCTATAGATTAGTAAGCGTATATAAGTAAATCGTAACGGCTTATTAAGGCTTAATAGCTAGATATTAAGGGAAGCCTTAACTATTTAAACGCTTTATAGCTTTTAAATAACTACTTACTATACTAAGCTACGTCTTTATATAGCAACGTCTTAGTTAAGGTTAAGGGGGTGTTTATCTTTAATATATTAGTAGAGCTTATTTTTTAAAGGGAATGCTTTACCGTAAAATCCGTATACTTTATCGGCCTCTTATACTAAGTTTATTATAGTATAAATTATAGTTTTCTTTAAGCTTTTATTAGTATTTAACAAAGCTCTTTTTATATTATACTCTTCCTCTTTTAAATAGTCGTTAGTCTTTACTATAATTCCTTCCTTAGTTATAAGGTATACTTACTTTAGCTTTAATATTAGTAAGCTTATAGTCTTAAAGGTCCTTTCTTTTTTAAGCCAGAGGACCTTAGCTTAAGTTCTTAGCTATTTAAGCAGATTTCTCCCTTAACTTAGCGAGCGCTATAAGGCCTATAGTATATCCGCCTTTACTAAGCGGTTTAAGAATATAACCCTCGGCCTTAGCGAGCCTTTAATAAATAGCTAAGGCGTCTTAAACTATTCTTTAAGTATATATAAAGTATAGCTCGTTAGCCCTCGCCTTTTTATAGGTTAAACCTATTTCTTTCGCGCTAATAAGTACTTTTAAGATCCTTAAGTATATTTAACTTATAGCTAAGGAAGAATTTCCTTATATTCGTTAATTTATTTATTAATATCCTTATTTCTTACTAAACGTTATAAGGATTTTTATAAGTAGACGTCTAGCTTTTAGTAAATTACTATAGTTAAGTAATTTAGCTAGTAAAGCGCGCCCTTAGCTTTATATTATAAGCGCGATATCTAAGACTTAAAGTTAGATCTTACTATTATATCTTTAATAGTAAAGTGCTTTTTATTAAGTGCTTATATTGCTATATTTAAGCGGATTTTAAACCGTCTTTATAAGGCGGAGATCTATTAGCTTAGTTTAACGCCGGGCTTACTAAGTTCTTTTCATTATAGTTTTAAGAGGTCCTTAAAATACTATTCCGCCGCACTTCCTTAAAGGAAAGAAGGTAATTAAATAGCTAATTCGTTTGTATAAGCCTCGCTTTTATTAGCGTTTTAGCGGATAAAGTCGATAAAACGGTTTACTTCTTAAAATATACTAGCCTTATTATCTTCCTAGACTTTATTATAAGATACTTTTTAAGGTCTTAATAAGTTAAATCTCCTTATATCTTTAGCTTATAGTTAAGGTTTTTCCTAAGGCTTAATAAGCGCGTTTTCTTTTCTTAATACTTAAAGGAGACTAAGGAATTATTCGTTTAATATTATTACTATTCTTACTAAAGGGCTTAAAGCTATACTTAGTCTTAGTATCTACGCGCTTAGTATAAATAGGTTTAGCCCGCTAAGAGTATTACTTACCGCGTCTTTATCGCTTATTATTAAGGTCTTCGTCTTAATACTCTCGCTAAGTGCTTAACCTTCGGTCTTATATACGTCTTAAAATCTAGTGCGCTATAAGGCCCTTAGTATAAGAGGCTCGTTTTTATTAATCGAAAGTCCCGAAAATGCCTTAATTAGCGCGGCTATAGCGGATAAGGCTAAATAGTAATACTAAACTAAGAAACTATTAAGTATCCTTTAAGGCGGATTTCCGGTTAAGGCCTTTAAGCTAAACTTTATTAATAGTATATAGTAGAAATATCCGCTAAGCTTATTATCTTAAGGAAAGAGTAACTTTATTATAGTCTTAATTTAGAAAGTATTTAGCAAGCGGGGAGCTAAATATTTTTAAAGTCGGCTTATCTTTATTTCTTTTATTTAAAGGATAATCGATTTTTTTAAGTAATACTAAATTTAGTTTACTTAGTTATATAAGTTTTATCGTTTTATAGTCTATCTTTTATTAGTATTTTAAAAGTAGATTACCTTTTAAAGGGTAGTAGTTTTAGCTTAGCTAAGCGGGACTTATTTTACGTTTTATTTAGCTTTATAGGCTATTATAGTATAGTACCTTAAAAAAGGGTAAGGGAGATTATTAAACTAATATACTTAGTAAGCCGCGGCCTTTTCCGCTTTTACGGCTTACTTATCTTAAAGTTTTTTTATAAGCGCGTTAAGGAAAAGATGCTTATTATTAAAGTTAGACTTAAAAGCTAATAAGAGCTTCTTACTAAAGAAAATATTATTTAGTATTTAACTTCTTTTAGGATAAGTACTTAATCGTATAATATAGTCGCTCTTAGCTTAGCGGATATTTAAGGGATTTCCGTTTAAATAGGTGGGAATTACTACTATTTACTACGCCTTATAGTATAAGGATAGGGGGATAGGGCGTAGACTAATTACCGCTAGTTAAGGCCGGTACTACGGACTAATTACCGCTAGTCGGGCTAGTACTACGGACTAATTACCGCTAGTTAAGCTAATATAACGGACTAATTACCGCACGTAAATATATATAAGGGTTTAGAAATAGTAAAAAGCTTATTTATTCTTAAAAGTATAGCTAGCTACTTTATATTTAGTTCTTTAAGCTAGTTTTTAAGATCTTTAACTATACTATCCGTAATATATAAATAAACTATAAATATCCTTATAAAATCGCTTAATAAACTAAGTATAAGCTTAGTTAAAAATACTATAGACTATAGTTAGGGAAATCCCTTAAATATCCTTAGATATCCCTTAAAAATCGCGGTAAGGTTTATCCTATATCTTTTAAGGTGCTTTTATAGTTAGAAATAAGTCGAACTATAGTTAAGATATCCCGCGGAAATCCTTAAAAATCCCTTAAAGATACCGGCGGAATCCGCTTAATAGTTTTTACGGTATCTCTTATAGTTAAAGACGTTATAAACTATAGTTAAGTAGGCTCTTAACCCTCCGTAGTAATATCCCGGAAACCTTAGCGGGGTCTAACTAGTAATATTCGTTATATCTCCTTAGGCGAGCTTTTATAGTGCGTGCTTCGGGCGTTCTTATCGCGGGGTTTTATAAGGCTCCTTAAAAGTAAAGTAAGGAGTCCGGGCGTAGCCGTCTAGATTCCATAACAAAATATGTAGTATATATAAGGCTTATATTATATTTAAGGCCGTTTTTTAAGCAGTATAGGTTTTTATTTTATTTTAATTGTCTTGTATTATTTAAGAAAACCTCTTTTATAGTAGTCTTATTTTTATTATTTTATTATTTCTACTTTTATTTATAGGTTTAAGTAAATATTCTGCTTTAATTTTTATAAAGTATATTTTTAAATATTAAGTAGTAGAATTTAAAAGAAATATAAAGTATATATATTTATTATTAGTAGGGGTTTTAATAAGAACTTAAGTATTAATATTTAATTTATTTCGAAAAAAGCTTTTTCTTTTTAAAAGAGTTCTTTTCTTTTTATCTATTTATTTCGCTTTTATATAAGCTTTATATTGTTATATCTTTATTATATTAGCTTTATTAATAGTTATATTAAAAAACTTTTTTTAAGGTATGTATATAGGGATATACAATTTCTATATCTTAGTCTTTTATACTAAAAAAGGATATTAATAGTCTTCTTTTTATCTATAGACATATTATCTTTATTTATAAAGGTATTACTTATAGGTGTATTACTTTAAGGTGTATTTATAGAGGTATTATTTATTAGTATATTATTTATAGGTGTTTTTAAAAAGGTATTATCTATAGGTGTATTATTAATAAATGTACTTTTTATAAAGTCTTCTTTATTATATATTTTCTTATTAATTTAAAAGCGAGTCTTTATAACTATAGGAATATAATTAAGGCTATTATTAATAAAGCCTTATATAAGTATATTTACCTATTAATTAAAAAGTATTATATTATCTTTACTAAGTAAAGGAAAGGTATTTTAAAGAGATAATTAAGTTATTCTATTAACACGAATTTAGGCTATATAAAGGCAGGTCTTAAATTTATAGTATATATTACTTTTATAAAATATAAAATATAGATTCCCTCCGCCTTAAAATATAATAAAACACGCTTTTCATTAAGTAATAGTCGTGTATATATCCTTAAAGAAAGAGACAGCTATTTTATTATATACTATATACTTAAAAACCCTTATAATAAAATCAGAATTATATACATTCCTTTTTGTTTGTTTTTTTAAAAAAAATTCTACTTTAAAAATAACTTAAGAAATAGAAGGAAAAAGGGGTTTTAAAGGTCTTATAATATTTCTTATATTAGCTTTCTTTTTCTCTTTTAAAGAGGTATATAAAAAAGGTATATATAAAAGGGGTATAAAGGGTATAAAGGATATAGAGAGTAGAAAGAGTATTAAGGGTATAAAGAGTATAGAGCGTATTAAGGATATTAAGGGTATAAAGGTTATAAGAAGAAGGTTATTTACTTAGTCTAAGGAATCGGAAATACAAAGTATTTCTTTAAAAAGAGAAGACTTTTTAAAATAAGAAACTCGTCTCTTTTTTTAGCCTTAAACTATTAATTTTCTAGTAATTAAAACTGTTTCTTAAGAAGACTCTCCTAAGGAGGGTATATACGTAGAACGCTTATTATTTATATTTAAATAGTCTTAAGTAGGTTTAGTCGGAAGGGTTCTTTTAAAAGAAAAAGAAGCTTTAAGTTTAAAACCTACTACCTTTACCTTATCTTTATTTTCTTTTAGTAAAAAGCAGTCTTTTATAGTAGAGCCTTTTTTCTTATAATTCTTATAAAAGGCGGGTTTTTTACTATATAAAAAGAAGAGCTAAATAAAAAAGGGACCTTTTAAAGGTTTAATCTTTTTAAACATGTTTATTAAAGAGTAAGAAAGTAATTTTAATATATAGGCTTAAGCGCTATCTTTAAGAGCTTAAGAAATATTAGTTATAAAGCTAAAATAAGAGCTATTTAATTATTTTAAAGTCTTAGTAATAATTACTACCTTAAGGGTTTTAAAATCTTAAGTAGTTAGCTTATTAAAAAGCTCCTTTATCTTATTAAGATATACCTTAATTAAAGTATTAGTTTTAAAGGTAATATTTAATCATTTCTTTATAAGACAAATATTTAAAGTAAAATTTATTAAGTTATAAATAGCTTTTTAAGCTTTTTAAGCTATCTTTATAATCGTATAGTATTTTATTTAAGAAAGAGGGCTATTTTTAACTATAAAATATGTTAAGGTAAGAATATCCGCGGATTTAGTATATAGATTTTAAAAAACGGCTTAAGTAGCTTTTTCTCGGTTAAAAACGGATTTTATTCGAAGTAACTAAGAAGAATATTAAGGTGTAAATCCGCTATATACGTTAATTATCCTACTATATAATAACTAGCGCGCAATGTTTTTATATAGTTAGACAGTTAGACATTTTATAATTATAAGCCCGGCTTTCGTATAGTACTTTATTCGATTCTTAACGGAGGTATAGGTTTTTTACCGCAATATATACGCGGGTTTTTTACTATCACATCTCTTATACTAAGTATATCGAGATAAAGAGGCTATTAAGGTGTAAATCCGCTATATATATAAATTATCCTACTATATAATAACTAGCGCGTAATGTTTTTAAGTATTACTATTTATATATATATATATGTTCTTTTTAAGGTTAAAGCTATCCTTACTTATAAGGTTACTAAATAAAAAGCCGCCGTTACCGCCGCCGCCGCTATGTTTAGTCTAGATAATAAGGAAGTTAAGTTTAGCTATAAAGGAATACTACTAGCTTAAAGGCGCGTTATTTACTTTAAGATAAAAGCGGATTTTTATAAGGCGTAGTAGTAGCTTAATTAGCAATTCGGTTAATAATATTAAGGCTATATCGTAACCTATATCTTAAACAAATATATACTATAGCGGGAGTAGTAAGCAGGCTGCTTTATTAGCCGCTATTATAACCTCGGCTAGTAAGTTAATAGCCTAGTTAAGACCGTTTATAAAGATATAAAGTCTTACTTACTTATAAGCACCTCTAACCTCTTATATCTTAATAATACCTTTATTTAATTAATTAAGAATAAAGAAATATCCTATATATAAATAGCTACTTAATAAGAGATTTAATAAAGGCGGCGGTTTCTTATGTAGTTATCTTAGCTAAAAGACCTTAATATAAAGGTTACTTATTAAGCTATTAATCTTCTTATTATATAATATCGACTTACTATTACCGCGATGCCTTTATTAACCTAAAGGCCTTAGCTACTATAGCCTTATAATAAGCGCTTTATATTATAGCTTAGCCTACTTTATATATACATAATTCTTTAATGCTTTTAAGCTAAGCTAACGCTTTAAAAGCGTACTATTCTAATATAATAGTAGCTTAAAAAGCTATTAGTAATGTCCCCCCCTTTTTCTATATATTTTACTACTATTAATAACTCCTAAGACCTTAAGGAGCTTTTACTTTAAATCTGCGATCCCGATATTATTATAATTATATATAGCCGGCCTTATAATACTAAGCTACCTATACCTAACTCCCTTAATTACTAAGATATATTAATAAAGGCAAAATAGCTAGCTACGCCGCTATAAAGGCTGCTTAATATAAGTTTAGCTAGCTTAAAGCGGCTTAATATAAGCGTTTAAAGACACCTCTCTTATAACGAGATTAAAAAACTTAGCTATAGCTTAAGGTCTCTTCTAGCGTTATAAGAAAGATTATCGGCCTAAAGTAATATAAAGGGAAGGGGATTAAGAAGAGGATATAATAAGGACGGTAAGGCTAGTAAGGGCGCTAATAGCACCGGCGGCGGCGATATAGCTCTAAGCGGCGATATAATACTAAGTGGCGATATAGCCTTAAGTAGCGATATAGCTATATCGCCGCCGCCGGTATAGCGTTAAGAGCGAGAAAGGCACCTATACGTACCTACTAGCGGCGGCGATATAGTAGCATTAAGGGAATTAAGCGGCGTTAAGGCAATTAAGGGCGCGTAGCTATATCGCCACCGCCAGTATAGCGTTAAGGGCATTAAGGGCGCGCTTACGTCTTCGCCCGTAATACCGGCCCGGATTAATAAACGGGCCGCGCTATATATATATCTCGCGAGAGCTTTAAAAATACGTTTTTTAAGCGAATTAAGCTATAGCTAAGAGCGCTACGTATAGGCTGCGTATATAGGCTGCGTGTATAGGCTATATATATAGGCTATATATATAAGCGCGGGCATTTAAAAGGTATAGGTACTTATTAAGTACGGGTATAATAAGTAAGTAAGGCGGGCTAGCGTTAATACGTATCTTAAAAATAAGGCGTGTATATAAATAAAGATATATATTGTTACGGGCTATACCGTAAGAAGAGCTATAGTTATACTAAAGTAAATAACCCGGAGTCGGGCTAACGTATAGCTAAAGTCGCATAGGACTTTACCTGAACTCGGCTTAACCTTAACCTAAACTTAACCTAAGTATAGGCTACTTAAGCGACTCCTATAAAGTATAAAGCTATATAGCCTAAATAAAGATTTCCCCCTTCCCTTTTTAGCTTTAAATAAATAATTATTCGGTTATATACTATTAAACTAAGTATATATAGGCCCTTAATATATTTAAAGCTCCTTTTAAATAAGGTTATACGACTTAAGAAAAGACTTACTAACTATAATATAGCGCGAGTAAGAAGCTTACTTAGCGTAAGGGGGCTATGCTTAAAGGGCTTAGGAGGAAGGGCTAAGAGAGGCCGATATTTAAACGAAAGTTAAATAAGCGATCCTCTCGCTATAAGTAAAAGCCGTTAAAACGAGCTACTAAGTTTAAATAAGCTAGTAGTAAATTTAATAGCTAATAAGCTAATTTAAGGCCTTAATATAAAAGCTAAAGGAGATAGTAAGGACGTATATATAAGGAGGGGCCGGCTTATTAATCGGTAGTTTAATGCTACCTTATAATATTATAGCGGGGGCCGTAATGCCCGCAATAAAGTAAAAAGCAATTAAGAAAAAGGACTAGCGGAAGCTACTCTTAGCGCTAAAGAAATTCGACGGCTAGCGTCGCTACTTTATGCTTTAAGCATAATATATATAAGAAAAGTGCGAGATCGACTAAGACTTCTTCTTAAGCTTAAAGGAGGTTTTCTACTTAATCTATAACTATATAAATACGGGGCTATAGTAAACTATAGTAACTTATTTTAGCACTAGCGCGGATCGAGGTTATATTTAGTAGGAATTCCTTAAGTACCTTAATTCGATTTACTTTAATATTAATATTTAATCGTAAGTAGCGGCGGCTATCTGTATAATTAAATAAAGAGAAAACTAAACGTTCGCGGCGTTTTTCTTTAAGTTTAAGTAAAGGCTCTTTAAGGTAGGAGCGGGGTTATAGCTATACGATATATAGATTATATTCTTAAAAAGCGCCTTAGGCCTTTATCTTAAGGAGGCACTTACGATAGTCGATATTTTAACCTTAAGCTTCTAAGCGTATACTAATTAAGTAGCGTAGATCGCGGCGAAGCTAAAAAGGGTTTAATAAACTAAGTAGCTATTTTAAGGCTAGAAAAAAGTAATAAAGGGGGCGACTTAAGACCGAAAAGACTTAAAGGGCGATACCTTAATAAGTAAAGTTAACGCTATAACCTAGCCAGGAGGAGGATAAAGCCGGCCCGATATACGAAAGTATTTTACTTATAAGGCAATAAAGCATATCGCCCGCCTTTATAAAAAGAAGAAAGAAGGAACTTTATAAGTAGCTATAGCTATAGCCGGGGAGGTAATTAAAGTAAATTCCGATTTAAGAAAAGAGGAACCTTAGTATAAAGTCGGGCGCTAAAAGAAAAAGAGAAATAGTAAACGGCCTAAAGGTTAATAAGGAAGCACTTTACGCTAAACTTAGTACTACTTAAGGTTAGTATTAATAAGAAGAAAGGGCTTAACGCGCTTATAAATATAAGCTATAATTACTATACTATAATAAGTAAGGGGGTAGCGATAAGGCTATAAATACCCTTAATAGATAAGACGAGGAGGCTATTATAGCCTTTCTTAAAGGATATACTAACGCTTTAAATAAAGGGGATTATAGCGTTTAAGATAAAGATTAACGGGCATATAAAATAAACATTCGCCTATATAGTACCGGAGTTAAGCTATAACGTGTTCTTAAGGAGACCGTAAATAAAGAAAAATAAGGTAGTTTACGATATTAAGGGGGATCGGATCCGGTATAAAAAAGCGGGGATTTAAATCGGCCTTTAAGGATTAAAAGAAGCTACGAAAATCGCAAATATCTAAAAAGCGAAGCTAGTAAGCGCCTCTATCTTCGCGGCGGAGTGCTAATAAGAAAAGGCTTAAAAGGATAACCGGGGGCGATAATAAGCGCTTAATATAAAGGTAGTTATAATAAAAAATATAAAGAGGGCCTTTTAACTAAAAACGTTAGTTAACTTAGCGGACTATATCCCGGCTTAAGTACTATAAGCTTATTTAAACCTTTTCGCACTTATAAAAGCATTTAAGTAACCTTTATTTTAACCGGGCGTAGACTATAAAATCTATCTTAGTTTAAATAAAGATAGTAAGAAGCCGCTATTACTATAAAGGCCCCTTTACGATATATTAAAAAAAGGACTCCTTATCCTCTAAAAGACTTTAAACAAGCTACTAAAAGCAAACCTTATCCGCTTAAGTAGTTTATTAGCCGCGGCGCCGGTATTATTTATAAGAAAGGCTAATAGCTACCTACGCTTTTACTATAATTACTAAGCCTTAAATATAATTATAAAGATAGATTAGTATACGCTACTATTAATTATAAAAACGCTAAGGATACTAGTAAAGATACGTGAGTTTATAAAACTTAATGTTATTATAGCGTTTTATAAGATTAAAATCGCGAAGGGCTATAAGCTTAAGACGGCTTTTTAGATAAGGTTCGGACTATTTAAGTAATAAGTATACTTATTTAGCCTTATAAAAACGCCGGCTACCTTTAAACGCTATATTAACTAAATGCTAAAAGACTACCTTTATAAGTTCGTTATAGCGTATATAGATAACGTTTTAATTTACTTATTAAGGTCGCTTTATAACTACTAAGATAAAGTAGTAAAGGTACTTAAAAAGAAATAAGAGGTAGGCCTTATACTAAACCTACGGAAATACGATTTTATAATAAAAAAAGTAAAGTACTTAGGTTTTATTATATAAGCTAGGGGTAAGGTCCGGTACGACTTAAAGAAGATCTAGGCTATCTAGATATAGTAAGCGCTAAAGAATATAAAGGGCGTTCGGAGCTTCTTTAAGTTCGTAAATAACTACTATACCTTTATCCCGCTTTATACTAAGGCCTCGCGGTGCTTAGATAGCCTTTATAAAAAGAACGCAACGTTCTTATAGCCTAATAAGTACTAAGCCGCGTTTAAGTTTATTTAAAAAGTATTTTATAACGCGCTAATACTATGGCTATACGACTTAAAGACGGAAACGTACTTAAAAGCAGACTGCTCCGGATACGCAATAAGCGGTATACTAATATAAGTAAAACTAAATAAGATATAATACTTAGTAGGTTTCTTCTTAAAATAACTTAATATAGTAAAGTATAATTACTTAATTTATAATAGGAAGTTACTTATAATTATAGACTTTTAAAGGGTAAAGTTATATAATACGCTAGCATTTATAGTGCTAATAGATTATAAAAATCTAAAGTACTTTATAACTAAGAAAAAGTTAAATAAAAGATAAAGTAAATAAGCGATAAAGCTTACTTTATATAACTTTATATTAAGGTACCGCTTAAAGAGGTTAGTAGTAATACTTAATACTTTATTGCGCTATAATTAAGATAAGCCGGAAAGGGCATCCGATAAAAAGGAAATAAGATATATAGTTTAGATAATCTTAAATAGCGCGCAACTAATAAGATATCGGGTCCCCCTTAGCGGTAAGTATATAAACCTCCTATAATAATTAATATAAAAAGAGCGTACTATCGCAATAATATATATAAGGGAAAAGAACGTAGGGTTAATCGCTTATATAAGTAAGGAAGACGACTTTATACCTTAAGATAAAGGCGGGGCGAATAAAGGTAGAGTTTAGCTAAAACTTAACTTAAACTTAAGCCGAGATATACTTAAGGAATAGGTATAACCGGCTTATATATTCGATAAGTAAGAGATATAAAAGCGGTAAATAGCGATATTGCGAAAGGATAAGGAGTATTAAGTAGTATTTTAAGTAATACGGAATAGTAATTAGTCGCTTACTTTAAAATAGCAATTAAAGGTTTAAGTAAGTAAGTATATAATTAACGTAAAGGGGCGCCTTTACTTTAAAGACCGGCTTTAAGTATTAAGTAAGGCTTAATACTTTAAAAAAGGGGAGGATAAAGAGCTAAACGAGCTTTAAGTATTAATTGCTTAGCGGATATATAACTTAATAGCGGTAGGATACTTAAGGTATAAAGGGACGCTTGCGATATTAGCTTAAGAGTTTTTTTAGCTAGGCTAGTTATTAATAGTACGCCGGCTTATTACGAACTATAAGCCGTAAGGTAAGGGGTATATCTAAAGGTAACTTTAAAAAAGGCTTTTTTAATTATTACCGCCTCTTATATAGCCGTTTATATACTTAATAATAGACTTTATAGTCGACTTACTGCTAATAAGGACTAAGGGCTTTTAAAACCTTTAAGTAATAATAGATAAGTTAATAAAAGCGATAACTTTAAAAGCAATACTAATAATAAGAGTAGCAATATATATTACTAAGTTCTTATAATCTTACTTCCGCTTTTATAGAATACTAAAGTCTATTATCTTAGATTAAAGGACGAACTAAATAAGGCAATTTTAAAAGGAATTTTACTAATAGACCGGGGTTTAAAGGAAACTAAGTTTAGCTTACTACCTATAAATTAATAAAGCAACTAAGCGCGCGAACTAAAAGGTATAAGCATACCTCCGTATATACGTTTACTATAAGTAAGATAACTAAAGGGCATAGCTACCCTACGCTTAAGCGGCGCTTAATAATTAAGTAGTATCGATAATAAGTATAAGCCTTTCTTTTACTACGTATAAGTATAATATCGAGCCGATCTAAATCGTATAAAAAGAGGGACCGCTTACGCTAAACGTAAAGGGCGTTTAAAGCCTTATACGAAGGATAAAGGAGGTCGCCGACTTCCTTTAAACGGCGATCGCCGCGTTATAAGTAAAATAAGAGGAGATAGTAAACTAGTCGCGTGCGCTAGGGGAAAGACTTTATATAAGCGATAAGGTATAGCTAAATATAAGGAAGTATACTATAAATAGGCCTTATTAAAAGCTTAACTAGCTATACTAAAAGTATACTATAATAAAGGTAGTTAGCTTATATATAGTAGAACTTAATATACTAAGGAGGGAATATAAGAGACTATATATAAAGTTCCTCCGCCGCGTAATAGATAACCCCTTACTTAGCTAAGTAATTAATAATTACTAATTATAACTAATAATTAAAGAAGATAACGAACTAAAATATATTATAAAGAAAATTAAGCAGGCTTAGTAAAAATAGATTAAAAAAGGGAGATAGCGCTAAGTCTTAGTAAAGTAATATAAATATACTAATTAAATATAGTAGCTAATTAGCGACTTTTAAGATATAATTGCCTTAAAGGAATTTTAGAGATAATATAACAATATAATAAAGAACGATAAGGGCGAGGCGGAAGGATAATAATAAGCTAAGCCGGGGAGTAAAAGATAAGATAAAAGAAATAGTAAAGAAAAGGAAGAAAACTAAAAAAAATAAAAAGGAGTTTTAAGCTATGCTTAGTAAATATTAAGACGATTTTAAACGATAAGCATAAAAAGGATACGCTAAAAACGCGCACTAAGTATAGATAATAATAAGATAAATAGAGGATATAATAAAATATAATAAGATACGGAGTAAATATAGATAAAATATATAAGAAACTATAACTTAATTAAAGCAAGCTACTTACTACCTGCTAATATTAATAGATTAACTTTAAATATTAAGGTATATCTAAGCCTAGCGCGCTATAATAATAATATAAGCTAACTCCGTATACTATAGTAATTATTAATAATATCCTTTTAGCTAGCGTTTATTAAAGATCGGAGAACGTATATATAGGTTAGTATAATAGTCTTCGAATATCCTTTAAGATATATAGTCTTAAAGCGCGTTTATAGCGGCGATCGTATTATTAGTATACTAATATTATATTAGCGTCGTATTATATATAGTTTAAGAACGGGGATATATAGGTAAATAGCGTATGTTAGCATAAGTATAAGTAAAATAATTATAAGTATAAGGCAAGGCTTAATTTTAATAAGCCTTATACTAAGTATCCGCATTAAAAGACGTTATACGTTTAATATATATAAGGTAAGGGGGGCGCCGTATAGTAATACTATATATCGCGCTCTGCTTACTAAGCGATAGCGGCGGGCGCGAAGACTAATATAAAGGCGGTAGTATATAATCGCCGGGCGTGTTAAGGGGCGCTAGATAGGAAAACGCCTATAATATAGCGGGAGATAGGGCGCGGGGGGTTATAGTAAATATATTAAGGCGCGGCGTAGTAACGCTATTATAAGAAGGGGCGCGCGTATAAAAAGATTAGTAATTAAAAAAGGAAAAGAAAAAAGAGAGGGAGAAGGAGAGAAGAAGGGTATTTATACTTAAAGATTATAAGTAGTAAGAAGGCAAGATATACCTTAAGTACTAATATTAGCGGTAAGCGGGGGAGATACGTTATACCGCTTAAGCGCTACTAAGGATAACGTAGCGGCGCGGATAGGCGAGCGTATAACATATTTAATGCTATAATATAATATTATTTAAGGGGATACGTTAGTATATAATTATAAGTATAATAAGGACGACTATACTATTTAACGTTAAGCGCGGAGTAAGGGGCAGGGCGGCGACGTTATATACCTTAGTATACGATAGCTTAAAAGGGGGATAGTATTAAAAGCTATACTATAAAAAGAGCTATAATTATATTATAGTAAATAACTTAAAGTTAGGCTAACGTATAACCGAAGTTATATAAGACTTTATTTAAACTTAGCTTAACCTTAACCTAAACTTAACTTAAGTATAAGCTACTTTAGCGCCCTTATAAAGTACGAAGCTACGTAGCCTAAATAGAGATTTCCTCCTTCCCTCTTTAGCTTTAAATAAATAAATATTCGGCCACGTGCTACTAAACTAAGTATATATAGGCCTTTAATATATATATATATAAATTGTAATACTTATGTTTTTATATAGTTAGACGGTTAAATATTATATAAGAATAATTTAAAAAACCTTTTAGCTTATTAAATTAGTAGTTGTTCTTAATAGCTATTTTTGCTATTAATTCTTTTAAGAGGTATTTTAATATAAAAGTTAATAAGAAAAAAGGAGTAAAAAAAGGTAAAAAGGTTTTTAAGGGATATTAGTTAAAGAATATAATAAAAAGGTTTAAAAGATATAAGAAAAACCGTATTAAAAAATTCTTTTTTTATCATGTAAAATAAGATTTTTAAAAGGTTTATTTATTAGTTATTAAAATCTTAGTAGCCGATTAAAAATTAAGGAGTATAAGAGAGAGAAGGAAAAAAGGGTCGAAGGCTTTTAAAACGGTACGCGGAAAAATAGAGGAAAAATGCTATTAAAAAGCGGGTGCTTCGTTATATAAGGGAAGAACTCTAAGCAATTTCTATTACTTAATATAGTCTTAGAATTGCGGTTATAAAACACAATATATTAAAAAAAAAGAGGAGGCGAATTTATAAACTAAGTCTAATAAAATATTAAGAAGATTTTAAAAAAACACGCTTAGTAAGCTTAATAACGTAAAAGCGGGGAAAACCTTTATTAAAATATTTTATATATATAATAATCGGAAAAACGTTAGTAAGGGTTAGGAGTAAGTTTAGCTAAAATAAAAGCTAAGTATATAACTACTAAAAGAGTAAAGTAAGCGCAGTATAAAGCAGGCAGATAGCTATAAGTAAGGGGATTATAAAAGTATAGAAAGTATATAAAAAAGTAAAGAAATAGATAGTATATATATATATAATATTAATAATTTAACTAAAGTAAAGAGGGTACTAAGGCCTCTTATTATAGAAAATTCTTAAGCTATAAGTAACTTTAAGAACTAAGGGAAAGGTCCCTTATTTAGCATAAACTTATAAAGTAAACCTACGGCTAAATACGAGCTTATAATATCTTAGTAAGCCTAAGAATTAATTCTATTAGGAATATAAAGTAGCGTAGCGACTTAGCATAAATCTAAAGGATCCCGCTTATAGTCTTTATATATACCTCTTTCTTTTTATATCTTACTTATATATACTTTATATAAAGCAAGAGAATAAATATAATATATAAAGTTATATAGCGAATTTAAAATATCTTTTAGCGTGTTTTTATTATATACTATTTATACTATACTAAGGCTATAAGCTACGGGAGAGTATAATTTACTCCTTTATAGTTGCGTTTATACTAACTTTAATTATTATAGCTTCTCTTTATAGTATAACTAATAAGGCAATATAAACTTAACTTTTTAAGTATAAAAATCACGTTTTTAGCTAAATTATATACTACTTTATAAACTTAGAAAGTAAAATAGCTTATTTAATAACTTTATTTAAAGCTAAGTTAAACTTTTACTACTTAAAAGAAAAGCTTATAAAAAAATAAAGCTTTATTTATTAAATAAAACTAAGCTAATGTTTATAATAAAGAGTAAAGGAGTGAAATCCTAATACTAGCTTATCTTAATTGTAAATAAATGTCTTGCTAAATTTTATAATATACCTTAGCTAATATATTATATAAGCAATCTTTTACTAGAATTTAATAGCTTTTAATACGCTAACAGAAGACGAATATAAACTTAGTACTAGTAAAGGATAAGCGGAAAAGTCTAATTTACAGCCCGGAGAGGAATAATAATAATCCGGCGGACCGGAATAACTATAATACGCCGAAACAGCATAATAATAATCGGGCTAACACCTCTTTACGCCTATAAAATACTCTCTTTTCCTCTCTTCTTCCTAGCTAGAACTTAGACTTTTAAGCAATTTAAATTCGCTCTTCTCGCTACTTTTTTCCCTTTTATACCTTAGTGCCTTCCTCCCGCCTTATACTCTTAGTTAAAGTTTAGCTTAACTAGTTTATCTTACGCTCTTTTTAAGTAAAAGCCTTTATTAAGCTTTTTAAGCTTATTATTATATCCTTTTAGCCGGACCTTTAAACTACTATATAAGCGTTACTATATAGTTTAATAGCTTAGTATAATAGGATTATATTATAGATATATATAAATTTCTATATAAAGCTATTAAAAAAGCTTAGTTAAGTAGCTTAAATATAAGTATTGTTTTATATGTTTTTAAAAGAAATTTATTAAGTATTATTACTATTTTTAAGTAGCTTTTTATTATAATTACTTTAAATAATAAGCGCTAAAGTTCTCTTTATTTTAGAAATTATTACCTTTTATAAGCTAAAGTAGTATATTCGGATTTTATAGCTAAGTTTATTAGCCCGGTTTATAGCTTATAAGGCTTTATTTACTACTAAAACATATTATTTAAATAGTAAACTTTGCTATATATATAAACTAAGGCGGGTTTTATTAAGAAGTATACTTCTCGGACTAATTTAAGCGTTGCCTTTATATTTTTAACGTTAAGCTATAAGGCTAAAGAGAAAAAGCTCTTATAACTATCTAAGTATAATTATAGCTTTAAGTCTTTAAAGGGATGTTTATAGCCTTTAATTAAATCTTTATTTAGGAAACCTTTTAAAAAACAGACTAAGAATATATTTACTTAGGTTTAACAATGATTTTACTTAATTAAAGGCCTTATAAGCTTTTTTTTTACTTTACTCTTTTTTTATACTTTTTCTTTAAGTACTAAAAAAAGAGTTTTTAGTAACTAAGTCTTTAAAAGACTTAAGAAATTCTTCTTTAAAGATAAGCGCGTATATAAGTTAGTTTAGCTTATAAAAAGCTATTTTAAAGCCTTAAAGCAAACTATAATATCTTTATACGCCCTCGCTATAAATAAACTTAAGTATTAAAAGTCTTATATACTATATACTAAGAGTTTTAAGCGAAAATATAGACTATAAGGCTAGTTTATAAAGCTAAGCCCTTTATAAGCTAATAATTAACTTATTATAATTAAAAGCTTAAACTTTTTCTTATACTTACTCCCTTTGCTTTAAATCTTTAAAACTACTTAGGTTATTATAGAATATTAGCTTTTTTAAAGACTTTTTTTCTACTTATACTACGCTTTTTAAATTAATAAAGATATTATACTTATTAAAATAAGATTTATTATAGAATTAAGTAAGGCCTTTAGCTTTAATAGCGAAAATAAAGATATAAAGATACTCTTAGCCCGATTTACTTTTAAAGCTAAAGGTTAATAAGAATTACGATAATTCTTAGCTAAGACTTGTTATTAATAGTAACTAAAAAATATAAGTAAGTCTTATTAAAAAGGTCTATTAAATCCTTAAGGCCCTTTATAAAGTTTATTTAAAGTGCTACTATTTTAAGTTACTTTAAGGGAAGCTAGTTAAAAAGCTAGGTTCCCGGAGCCTCTTTAGCTGCTATTTAATAAAAAAGAATATAAAGCGATGCTATAAGCTTTATACTTCCCTTTATTAAATAAAAGTAATTTTTAGCGGCCTTAATAACCTTTAAAGTTAATCTTAGCGTAAGTATCTTTAAACTTATAAGATTTTCTATGTTTTCTTAGACTTTTTCCTTACTTAAAAGTTACTTAAGCCTTTTTATAAGAATGTAATAAAAAGCACTATTAAATTAAAAGACATTAAGTATAACTCTTACTTTTATAATCCCTTTTACTCTTTAAGCACTTAAGACTTTTTTTAATAACTTAACATTACGCTTTAAAATCAACTATATTAATATTATCCTTATTACTTAGTTAGTAAGCTTAAAAGAGCCAGCGTAAAAACAACTTAAGGTGTGCGGGCTGCCTTAATATATTAGATCGTAGTTTTAAAGTAAGTTTAAACCTATTTACTTTTTAAGAAATTTATTTCTTTTTAGCCCTTAAATTATAAAGTAATTAAGTATAAAAAAGAGCAGGCATATAGTTATAAGTAAGGGGGTTATAAAGATGTAAAGAGTGTGCGAAAAAGTAAAGAAATAAGTAAGATGTATATGTATAAGTTTAATAATCTAGTTAAAGTAAAGAGGGGACTAAGGCCTTTTAATATAGACAATTTCTAAGCTATAAGTAACTTAAGTAATTTAGAAAAGAGCCCCCTATTTAGCGCAATTATACATAGTAGGCTAATAGCTATTATTAAGTTAATATTATATTTATAAGCCTAGGGATTAATTCCTTAAGGAATATTAAGTAGCGTAGCGACTTAGTATAGATTATATATATAGTCTCTATATATACCACTTCTTAATCTGCTTATACCTTCCTTATGTATTTGTAACAAAATACAATAAAATATATATAGTATATAGAATTGTTTAGCGGATTTAATATATCTTTTAGAGTATTTATATCGTATGTTATTCATGCTGTATTTAGCCTATAAGCTGCGGGAGAGTATATTTCCCTCTCTTATAGCCTCCCTTAAAGGGTACTTTTAGTATTTAAGTACGCTTAAAACATACTAACTAAAGTAAAGTAAAAATATTTAAAATAAGAGAAGATTCTTTCTTTATAGCTTAAGAAAACCTATTTTTTATAAGGAAAAACTTTAAGCTTTTAATCTTTCTAAAAAGTGAAAACTTATTATTTAAGTAAAACCTTTTTATTTTATTATTTAACTAAAACCTTTATATATATAAAAAAACTTTAGGTTATATAAAAGAAAGCTAAAGAAAGTAAAGAATAGCTAAAAACCTTTATTATAGGAATTTATATTATAATCTCTTTAAGTTTTAGTAAACTTCGGAATTTATTAAATAATATAAAGCTTAACTCCTTAATAAATATATCTGCTATATTATCTTAAGATTTTATATAATAGACCTCTATTTCCTTTTCTTTAATACTATTATGTATAAAATTCTATGTTAAGCTTATATGTTTTCTTAGCCTATATAATTTCGGAATTTCTACTATTTTTAAAGCAGATTAATAATCTTTAAATATTATAAGAACTTTACCTTTAAGTCTATTTATAAACATTCCTTTTACTATAATATTAAAATAGCTATATAAATAAAAAGCTTTTTTATTAGCCTCCTTAAGGCTTATATATTCGGCCTTATATATAAAGAGCGCTATTAATTTCAATTTTATATAAGCCTAGCTTATAAGGTTATTATTTATAAAGGCTTAAGCTAGGATATCTTTTATGATATTTTTAGATTGTATTTAGTGCTTAACAATTTAGTATTTTTAAATTAAAAGCAAGTTTAATATATAATATTAATACGTATAATATATCTAGCCTTAAAAACAATGCTAAAAATAATAGTAAGCTTATTATTATGATTAAGTTTACGCTAAGAACTTAATTTACGTTTTTAAAAATTTGGTATTTTAAATAAAAGGGCAAAACTAAAGCGCTTAAAGTAAAACCTTTTCTTATTCGCATTTAGTCCGCTTTATATAAGGTCTTACGACTTTATATAAAGAAAAAGGTACGCTTTTTACTATAAGTATTTCCCGCTTGCTAAGTAGTTTAACGCGGGTTAAGCAGGCCGGGGCCGCCGTTAACTTAAGCGGCCCGCGGCTTAAAGCGCTATACCTTAAGCTTAAGGTATAAGTAGTAGCCTATCTTTTATCCTCTTCTTAACTTAACCCTCCCCGCGTATAGTTAAGAGGGTAAGTAAGGCTTCTTAGCCCGCGTCCCCCTTATAAGTAGCGCGGCCTTAACTTATTATAAAAGTAAGTTTATAGTAAGGCCTTACTAATAGGAATTCTACGCTTTATAGCGCGCGCGTATTCCCGATTAAGCTTGTTATTTATTCGCGCCGCTTAGTTATTAATCCTATATATAGCTATAAGGATAAAACCGCTTATATACTATATTTACCTATATACCCTCTCCTTTTCTTATTAAAGATATACTTACTTTCTTTTTAAGCTTATAATACTACTATTACTTTATTTTTATTGCGCGCTAGCCGCTTTACTACCTTTATATTATTACTACTACTATTAATATACTAAAGAAGAAGGTTACGTTTTTTAATCTTAATATAAGTCCGCTCCCTTAGCTACTTAAAAAAGATACTAAGGACAAGGAGGCTTAAGCTTATTATAGCACTAAATATAAGATCCCTTACTATATATATATAAGGCGCTTATTAAGCAATAATATGCTTATAGTTTTTTAAGGCTATTAAAATTAAGCTTATATATATCTAACTATGTTTAATTTATAAGCGCGTATAGCTTATATTACTAACTTTTTTTTAGCTATCTCTATTAAAGCGTATATTGCTTATACTTTAAGTAACTATTCTTATTTTTAAGTAAGTAACTTTATATTAAGCCTGCTCTTATTCTTTTAGCTAACCCCTTTATAGCTTACTACTATTAGTAAAGACGCGGCTTATAAGCTTTACGCTACTTAAAAAGAGTTATATAAGTTTAGCCGGCCTATTAAGCGTTCTTTATATATTAAGCTTACCTCTGTAATAATAAAGCTTTAATAGCGCGCCGGTACTACTATAGTATAGGCTTTTATATTTAGTTCCGCCCTTAGCTTAGCCTTTTTTAATAAAAATATTAAGCTACTTACTTTTACTCTTAGCCGCTTCGTTAATAATACGCGCGCGGCTTTTAAAGTTAATACTAAGCTTATTAATAAGCTTAACAGTACTATTATAGTTATATACTAAACCGTTTACGCTATAGCTTAAAACTTAAAAAGCATAAATAATATATTAATTATAGTAGCTAACCGCCTTAGCTTTTGCGGCTATAAGGGCCGGGACGTTGCCCTTAAGAGTTATTTACTTAACTTAGACCTTACGCGGGCTTATACCGCCTTTACCCCGCTTAAGCCTCCGCCCCTTAAGATCCTTATTATTTTAAAGGACTTTAAAGCTAAAGCTAAAGCTAAGAAGAAAGCTTAAGCTAAGGCTCTCGCTAAGGCCTATACTTAAGGGCGCGCCGCCCTTACCCGCAAACTTAAGTATAAGGGGGCGCTTAAAGGTAAAGGTAAAAGAAAGGCTATTAAGGCTAATATCGTATTTAACTTAAAGGAGCTTAAGTTTAATATCGGCAATAAAAAGCTAATAAAAGAGGAAGTAAAAAAAGATAGGGGCGATAATAAGGTTAAGACTAAGGCCCTTATAGATAAGGGTAGCCCTTAGCCCGGCCTTAATACTACCCTTATTATTTTTAATATTAAAAGCGGTAATAATAGCGATAGCGATAACGACCTTACTTTATCTCTTATCTCGCCTGCCCTTAGCCCGCTTATAGGCCGCGTTATTCCCTTAGCTACGCCGAAGCGCGCTTATAGCTTTTTTAAGAGCGGTGCCTTTAAGGCTAACGACCCCGCGACTACCGCCTTAAAGCGTGTTCGCGCTATCCTTACTTTTAACCTATTTAATAAGAAAGGGGAGACTAAAAACCTTAGCTTAAACCCCGAATACTATTAAGTTTTTGCTTATAGTAAGGCTAGGTTACTCCCCCTTAATTTTCTTATAATACTTAACTTTACTTAGTTAACTAAGTATTACTTAAGTTACTTTACTTAGCTTAGCTTCGTGCCGCCTTTAACTCTTACTCGCGCTATAGCTAGCGGTTCCTTAGTATTAAGCACCTTATAAGCCTTAAAGTAAACGCCTTAATAAGCTATTAATAAAGTAATATCTTCTTTATTTACCCCCGCCGCGACCTTAAGCTATTATAAGTATAGAAGGGGGAAGGCGCTAATTACCTTAACTTATAGCTATAGCTAAGCAGGGCGTACTTATAGCACCTTTAAAACTAGCAGGCCCGCGGCTACTTTTAGTCGTACTAAATATAGTATAAAAGATAATAATAATAAGCTTAAATATTAAGTAAAGTAAAAGGGCGGTATTAAGGGGGAGAAGTATAAAAAGAGCTATCTAAAATATTAGCTTAATGCGGGCTAAATAAAGGCCTTATAAGCTAAATAAGATAAAATAAAGGGGGGGGGAAGGGTTTTTAGCGTTTTAATGCTTTATAGTATTTATTATATTAGTAAGTTTTCCCTTTTAAGCTAAGCTAAGAGGTCGGTTTAATTAAGGTGCTCCTAAATTAAATTAAAGCATATCCGGGGTCCTTATATACGCTTTCTCCTCCCCTTAATATAGCTATATTATAAGTTTAAATTATTATAAGCGTCTTAAGCTTAAGAACTATCTTATTAAAATAGCTACTAATTCTTACTTTTAAAGCTTCGCCCTTACTTTACTTATATTATAAAGTCGCTATAATAGCGTCCCCTTAACCTTATTAATAAGCTTATAGCTTATTATTGCGTAGTAAATAGTATCTTATCGCTACTTATAGTTATAAAACAGCGATATTACTTTAAGTATATTGCAGCAGAATAAAAAGTCCTTAAGGCTTATTACTTAAATATATATTTAAGTAATTATAAAGCTTAAGTACTAAAGTATCGCTCTGTGCTAGTTAAGTGCTAAAGCTTTATTAAACTAAGGCGGGAGGTTAGCGGGGTAAAGTATCGTCCGGTGCTGCTTAATAAGCTCCTCTTTAAGCTTTTACTGTTTAGCTTACTCTTTAAAGAGGATCTCCTTTATTCTTTTCTTTTTTTAACGCTCGCCGGACTTAACTTAAGACCGTACCCCCCTTAGTACCTTTATAAGCAGTAGTCTTAAAAGCGTAAGTCGCCTTAGCTACTATTTATATTATTAAAGTAGCCTTACTATTAACGCGGACGCGCGCCGGATTTAGCTAAAGATTTTAAAATCTTTTAGTCTTTTAAGGGTATTAGCTTTTCCTTAATTAAGGTAAAGGTTAATTAGCAGGACTTAAGTTTTAGCTTTAAGCTAGTAAACTAAAGTAGCTTAATAGGCCCCCGTAACTATTTAAAGGTAGGCGGTTTAATCCCGCGCTAGTTTTTTAGCTATCTTTTAAGGCTTTTTACTCACTAAAGTTATCTTATAAAACGTAACTATAGCGTATAATATAAAAGACTAAACGACTTTACTATAAACTTCTTAGGCTTTAAGTAAAGTATATCTTTATATAAACGCCGCGAGCTTTATTAAAGCTAGGCTTTGCCTTTTTAGCTTAGCGTATAGCTTATTAAAGTATACTTTTTACTTAAGCTTATAGTTTACTTATACCTTTAAGAGCTTAGCGTTTTAGACCGGCACGATTATTATAGCCTTAAGGCGGATAAGGGTTATAACTGCCTTATATTTTCTTATTAAGTATATAAGCTCGCTTTTTAAAGGTTTGAAGTTTACCGCGAATTCCTCCGCTAATATAGCGTATATCTCTTAAGCCGCCTTAAGCCGCGCTACTATTAACCCCTCCTTAAAGCTAATGCTAAGAATATTCGTATTATTAAGAAAGCTAATAATATAAACTCTTTTTAGCTTTTCTAACATTTTATAAAAGGGCGTTATATAGTAAAGAAATAGGATTAAAGATAATAGCAAGCTTTAAAGAACTTTAGTAGCGATTTATACCGGTATAGCCTTTTTTCTATCGATTTTAAAAGTTAAGTAATACTTATTTATAAAATTATAAGCTAGCCTTATAAACTACTTAAAGTAGCCTTAAAAGGTAAGCTCCCTTAAGAGTTTATTATAGTTAACTATATTAAAGGCCCTTTTAATATTAAGTTAAAAAAAAACGATATAATCCCTTTTTTAGCTTATATTACGCGTATTAGTTCCGTTACTTAAAGTATCGCTGCCTTTATAAACCTTTTCTTTTTATTCTTAAACTATCCTTTAAGTAAGACCTTATTTACTTCCGCTATAATCGCGAGCTTTTAAGCTAAGATCTACTTTAAGATCTTACTTATTATTAGTAAGAGGGAAATAAGCCTTTACCCCTTAGTAGTATAGTATACCTTAGGCTTTTTCCCTAGCTTTCTTAGCAGTACTATATTATAAAATAAAACCGGGTTAAAAAGTGCGATATCTTTATATAAGCTATAAAAATTATCGCTAACTAAGCTAAAAGCGCTAAGCTATAAAGCTTAAGGAAACTAAGAAGGATCCTGTTTAAGCCCGCCGCCTTTTAGCTCGCTATCTTACTTATTACTTAAGATATATTTATAAGGTTAATACGCTGCTTTATAATAAGCTTCCTCTCCGCCGCTAGCTAAGGAGGCCTTAAAAGCGTCGCGGCTTTAGCTAAGAAATAACGTTTTACTAAAAGTCGGGCCTTCTTTTTAAAGTTAGGAGTTAGTTAGTATTTATAGCCCTTACTAGTTAATAGTAATAAGTATACTAAGTTTAAGAGTAGTTTATTATATAGCCGCGCTTACCGCGTAACGTTTTATAGCTTAGCGTTATCCGCGCTAATCTCTTTTAAGAAGTCTTTTTAATACTCTTATTTCGTATTATATATAGCCTGCTTTTAAACTATAGCCGCCTCTTATAGCGCTTCTTAATTTACTTAGGTCTAGTGCCCTTTATAGTATCTTCGGGCCCTCTTCGCGGCCTAAGTAGCCTAGGCCGCCTTAAAGGTAAACTACGTATTACCCTTAAAGATTACCTACTTCCGGTATAAGACTATCGCGCGGGCAATCTTATTAAGGTCGTTATATAAGCTGTTTACTTTTATATTAATCTTTTACGGGCTATAAAACATAAGCTATTATATTTAAAGCTAGGATAAGGTTTTTACCTAAACTCTTTTCTTTTCTACCTTCTTTTACCTTAGCGTAGTAAATATCTCCTTTAACCTTACCCTTATCTTAAGTAAGACTATTTATAGGATATAATTAAACCTTATAAGGTTTAGGTTTAAGCTAATAAACTATATAGCCGTCTTTACTATAGCCTATAAAAGGTCGATTATGCTATCCTTTTACTTATAGAAGAAATATATATATTCGCCTTTTAGCGTAGTTAGCTTAAGCCGGAGCTGCGCGGCCTCCTTAATAAATTGTTCTGCCCCGTTAAAGGTTTAATTATAAGCGTCTTAAAGCGGATAGTAGATATTAAAGTCCTTAATTAAGACTAGCAGGCCTTAGCTATCGACTTTTTTAAAGGCCTTAGCTAGGCTTATTTATATTCCTTTTAGTAGTAAGTATAAAGACCTTAACTTTATACTATTATTAAAAGTCATCTCCCCTTAGTTATATTTAGTTTATAGTATTTATATCCCTATATTATGCTTCTTATAAACGTATATTATATTACGGCCCTCCTTATAAACTAGCTAGTATAGTGCGCCTTTTAAGGCTAAGGCCCTTAAGCCTTATATTTTCTTTACTTTTTAAAGCACTATTATGTTATACTTAGCGCGGTAGTTAAGGGCTAGTCGTGCTAGCTTATATCTTTTTTATATATTTTAATAAAAGACCTTTAATTTTATATATAAGGGGTTAAGGTAAAGTTTATTATTTAAGATAAAGTAATAGCTAAGGTTAAGAGCGATACGCTTTATTGCTTTATATACTATTTTATATTACTTAGGTTAGCGCTTACTGCTTAAGCCTTAGCTAGTAAGGCTAATAGCATTTACTTATTATTTTTTAATCGGTTAAAGCGTTTCCGCGCTTATAATAAGGCGGGTCCGTAGTCCTTTATAAAAAAGAGGAGGATTTTAAGGTCCGGCTAGCTATAAGTACTAGTAAAGCGTTGCGGGCGGTTTAAGTAATAATCTCTTACTTTATCTTTAGCGTTTACTGCTATAAGATAAGTACGGGACTATACTAAGTACTACTTATTATAAGATATATAGTTATAAGGGATTTCGCCTTTCTTTATATAATACTTATCCTCGCCGCTTATATATAAAGTCCTTTTATAATAAGTATAAAGCTATATTAAAGTATAACGTTTAGTAATATATCTATATTTATAATAGTTATAGTATTAAGTAAGCCGGACTAACTTATTATATAGCTTATATTAAAAAATCTAGGCCTTAAAAAACAAGCTTATATCGCATAGCTTATTAGCTTTTACTAAGCTACTTATACTAATAATAAAACTTCTAGCTATAAAAGTCTTAGTTTAAGGTTATATCGCTTATACTTATATAACTTTTACCTTATTAATATTTGCGATCTTTTTAATTAAGAGCGTCTTATCCGTCTTAAAGACCTTTATTAAGATATTCTTCGCGATTACTATATAAGCCTTATACGCTATCGCTACTTTTAGCTTAAAGATACTTTTTACTTAATCTTAGTTTTGCTAATAAGGCCGCGCTACTATATTTAATATTACCGCGATATCCTTACTTAAGAGGCGCCTTATTATTATTACGGAGAAGATATTAAGCGCTGTATTTATTGCCTTAACTATATCCTTTAGCTTATAGTTTAAGATATCCGGCATTGCCCTTATTAAGACTATAACTAGCTTAGGTTTATATCGGGCCGGGACCGGCTTAAGTATTACGTTATAACTTACCGGCTCTTTAAAGCTTACTACTATTATTACCTAAGTCCGCTTAGGCCCCCCTAGGCCTTAAGCCCGGCTATATTTAAGCTCCTTATATTTAGCCTTCTTTATTGCGCTTTAAATAGCCCCGCGGAGCTTAAAGTTAGCCCTTATTATAGTTAACGCGCTCTTAGCTTACCCCTTAATATAAAAAAGGGTTTCGACTACGACTTATACTTAGTTAAACTATATATATAGTACTATACTTATAATTTCGTTTTAAGCTTTCTTTTTATCGGTATTGTATATAGCTTAATTAAGCTATATACTATTATCTTTTTAAGGTAAGTTCGGCTTTTTATTTAGGTATATAAAGCTTAAAGGCGTCTTATCGCGTTATGTATTATAGTTAATGCTAGTATAAAGCGGACTACCCCCTCGCCCCTACGTCCCTTAACTACGCTATAATATCGTCTTAAAGGGGGTAATTAATATCGCTAAATTAATTCTTATTATTAGTAAAAGTTTTAAACGCGATACGTACTTACTTTAAGCAAGTATTTAGTTTGCGAAGAAGTTTTTATAGTAAGCTTATTTACATTTAGTATAATAAGATATCTTCTTTTTATAGCTATAAAGTCTTTTATTTCATTTAATTTAACTCCTTTTATAGTAAGGGTTTTTAAGGTTCTTATATTTTATTTATTAAATTTCTTTATCTTATAAAAGGTATATTTTTCTTAGGATATATATATATCTCTTTTTGCTTTATTTATAGTTATAGGTATTTTTAAGAAGTCTTTTACTTCGCTTAATAATTAAATCTTTAAGACCTTTCTTATTTTATTAATTATCTAAGTTACAGAATCTTTTATAGCTTTAAAAAACAGAGGATCGTCTACGTAAACTAATATAGCTATATATAGCTTATTATTTATAAATATCCCTTTGTCTATAAGTAGGTAGGAAAATCCTTACTTGCTTAAGACCTTAAATAATAAATTATACTAAAGCATTAGACTTTATTTAAGGCCGTATAAAGCTTTTTTTAATTTTGCAACTAGCTTTTTATTTTTGTTATACTGCTTATTTTTATTTTTATTATACTGCTTATTTTTATTTTTATTCCTAAGGTCTTTATTTAAAGTTTAGTCTTTATAACCTTAAAGTATATTTATATATGTTTCTATATCTATATCTATATATATAAATGCATTTTTTATATCGTATTATAGTATTTGCTAATTATTAGTTATAGCTAGTATTAATAAGAGTTTAGTAGACTTAGGTCTTATAGTTATAGAGAAGGTTTTAATATAGTCTAAGGCGTATATTTACTTATAGTCTTATGCTATAAAGCGAGCTTTATACTTAGTTATATTATTTTTATTTTCCTTCTTTATTCTATAGACCTATTAGCCTCTTAAAGCCTCCTTATTACTAAAAAGCTTTTATATTTCCTAAGTATCTAGACTTATAAGTTCGTTTAGTCTAGTTAGCATAGCTTTATCTTCGTATTTTACTTATAGACTATTTATAGCCTACTTATAAGTAGTAGGCTTTATAAGATCTTTATTTTCTTTTATAGTAAAAAGAATATATTTTATATTATTATTATTAATTATAATACTATATATAAGTTATTCTATAAAGTCTTAATAGTATTTAGTAGGCTTCTTCGGTATTTTTACTTAAATCCCTTAATTCCTTTACTAGGTATTATTATTGCTAGTATTATTATTACTAGTATTATTATTTATATTGCTAGTATGTATATTATTAGTATTTATATTACTTATATCTATATTGCTAGTATTAATATTACTAGTATCTTTAGTATTATTAATACTGCTATTATTATTATTATGTTTACTAGCATTGTTATTTATATTATTACTAGTACTATTATTTTTAGTATTATAGCTATTAAGCAGTTTATTTAAAGAGGGCATATTATTAAAATCAGTATATTTTTCTTTTTTTAAGAAGTTATTTTTAGTATAATTATATCTTTAGAAATTATTACGTTTCGTTTATAAAAGTTTATATTTTATAACCTATATCTTTATAGCTTATTATTACTCTTTTATAAGCTTTAAGCTTTAGTTTATTAATAAGGGTTTTATTTTTAAAAGATTTAGTGCTTCCGGTTACCTTTAATTTTTTTAAGTCTTTAAAACTTAAAGCTATATTATCTTTCTTTTTTATAGGGAATATAAGGCTTCTAGCAAAATGCGGGGACTTATTATATATATATATCGCTGCTAAAATAGCCTTACCTAATAGAAGGTTTAGTAGATTTAAGGTAAAAAGCATAGCCCGGACTTTATTAAGTATAGTCCTATTTATCCTTTTTGTTTTACCTTAAAATAAGGGGTCTATATAGGACTTATATTATAATTAAGGCCGTTTTTTAAGCAATATAGTTTTATATTATATATAAATTCTCTTATATTATTTAAGAAAACTTCTTTTATAGTAGTCTTATATATATTATTTTCTAATTCCTACTTATATTCTAAGAATTTAAGCAGACATTCTGCCTTACCTTTTATAAGATGTATTCTTAGATATCTAGTTATAGCATCTAAAAAGAATATTAAGTATATATATTTATTATTAGTAAGGGTTTTTATAAGTCTTTTAATATTAGTATATATTTTATCTTAAAAGAGGTATTTTCTTTTCTAAGGAGTCTTTTTATTTTTATCTATTTATTTAGCTTTTATATAAGCTTTATATTGCTTTATCTTTATTATACTAACTTTATTTATATTTTTATTAAAATATATTCTTCTTAGGTATCTTTATAGTAGTTTATAATTTATATATCCTAGTCTTTTAAACTAAAAAAGTATATCTTTAATCGTCTTTTTATTTATAGACCTTTTATCTTTATTTATAAGGGTATTATTTATAGGTATCTTGTTTAGAGGTATATTATTTATAGGTATATTGTTTATACGTATATTGTTTATACGTATATTGTTTATAGATCTTCTTATATTATATATTTTATTGTTAATTTAAAAGCGAGTCTTTATAACTATAAGAATATAATATCGGCCGTTATTAATAAAGCCTTATATTAGTATATTTGCCTCTTTATCTAAGAAAGTTATATTATCTTTACTAATTAAAGCAAAGGTATTACTAAGAGAAAATAAACTTATTATATAAACACCTATTTAGGGTAAATAAAGGTAGTTCTTAAATTTATAGCGTATATCGCTATTAGAAAATTTAAATTATAAGTTTCCTACGTCTTTAACTGTAATAAAAGACGCTCTTTCTTAGGTAATAGTTCTATATATATCTTTATAAAAAGACAGGGGTGATTTATTATATACTATATACTTAAAAGCCTTTATATTAAAGATAAAGTTATATATATTCCCTTTTCTTATTTGTATAATATTTTTATTAACCTTAAAAATAACCTAAGAAATAAAGGAAAGAAGAGGCTTTAAAGGTCTTATAATATTTCTTATATTAGCTTTCTTTTTCTCTTTTAAAGAGGTATATAAAAGAAGTGTATATAAAAGGAGTATAGTAAATATTAAGGGGATGGAAGGAATAGAGGGTATAATAAGTATAGAGGGTATAAAGGGTATAAAGGGTATAAAGAGTATAAAGAATATATATAGTATAAAAAGAAGGTTATTTACTTAAGCTAAGGAATCGGAAATATAAAGTATTTCTTTAAAAGGAGACGACTCTTTAAAGGGGGAAACTTATCTCTTTTTTTAGCCTTTAACTACTTATTTTTTAGTAACTAAACCTCTCTCTTAAAAAGACTCTCCCGAGAAGGGTATAGATATCAAACGCCTATTATTCTTATTTAAATAGTCTTAAGAAGGTTTAGTTAAAAAGAGCCTTTTATAAGAGGAAGAAAAAAAAAAGAAGCTTTTAGTTTAAAACCTACTGCCTTTACCTTATCTTTATTTTCCCTAAGCTAAAAATAGTTTTTTATAATATAGCTCTTTTTCTTATAATTCTTATAAAAGACGGGTTTTTTACTATATAAAAAGAATAGCTAATTAAAAGAGGGACCTTTTAAAGCTTTAATCCTTTTAAACTTATTAATTAAAAAGAAAGAAAGTAATTTTAAAGTATAAGCTTAAGCGTTATCTTAAAAAGCTTAAGAAATATTAGTTATAAAGCTAAAATAAGAGCTATTTAAGTATTTTAAAATCTAAGTAATAATTACTACCTCGAGGATTTTAATATCTTATATATTTAGCATATCGAAAAGCTATTTTATTTTATTAATATATACTTCGATTAAAGTATAGGTTTTAAGGGTTATATTAAATAATTCTTTTATAAAAAGAAAATTCAAAGTAAAATTATTACGGAATCTAAACGGCCACGCCTAGACTCCTTACTTTACTCTTAAGAAGCTTTATAGTACCCCGTAATAGGAACGCTTAAAACACGCACTATAAAGGCTCGCTTAAGGAGATATAACGAACATTACTAATCGGACCCCGCTAAGGTTTCCGGGATATAACTATAAAGGGTTAAGAGCCTACTTAACTATAGTTTATAATATCTTTAACTATAGAAAATACCGTAAAAACTACTAAGCGGATTCTGCTAATATCTTTAAGGGATATTTAAGGATTTCCGCAGGATATCTTAATTATAGTTCGACCTATTTTTAACTATAAAAGCACCTTAAAAGATATAGGATAAACCTAATCGCGATTTTTAAAGGATATCTAAGGATATTTAAGAGATTTCCTTAATTATAGTTTATAGTATTTTTAATTAAGCCTATACTTAGTTTATTAAGCGATTTTATAAGGATATTTACGGTTTATCTACGCACTATAAATAGTATAGTTAAAGATCCTTAAAATTAGCTTAAAGAACTAAGTATAAAGTAGCTAGCTATACTTTTAAGAATAAATAAGCTTTTTACTATTTCTAAACCCTTATATACGTTTATATACGGTAATTAGTTTATTATATTAGCCCGATTAGCGGCAATTAGTCTATAATACCGGCCTTAACTAGTAGTAATTAGTTTATAGTACTAGCCTTAACTAGTAGTAATTAGTCCGCGCTTTATCCTCTTATCCTCGCGCTATAAAGCGTAGTAAATAAGAATAATTCCTACTTATTTAAATAGAAGTCCCTTAAATATCCGCTAAGCTTAAAGCGACTATATCGCATAATTAAGTTTTTATCTTATAAGAAGTTAAATACTAAACGATATTTTCTTTAGTAAGCTCTTATTAGCTTTTAAGTCTAACCTTAATAATAAGCACCTTTTCCTTAACGCGCTTATAATAAAACTTTAAGGTAAGTAGGCTATAAAAGCGGAAGAGGCCGCGGCCTACTAAGTATACTAGTTTAATAATATCCTTTACCCTTTTTTAAGGTACTATACCGCGATAGCCTATATAGCTAAATAAGATATAAAATAAGTCCCGCTTAGCTAAGCTAAGACTATTACCCTTTAAAAAGTAATCTGCTTTTAAAATACTAATAAAGGATAGACTATAAAACAATAAAACTTATATAACTAAGTAAACTAAATTTAATATTATTTAAATAGGTCGATTATCCTTTAAATAAAAAAAGTAAAGATAAGCTAACCTTAAAACTATTTAGCTCCCCGCCTGCTTAATACCCTCCGGATTAAGCCTATAATAAAGTTACTTTTTCCTTAAGATAATAAGCTTAATAGATATTTCTACCGCGTTTTATTAATAAAGTTTAGCTTAAAAGCTTTAACTAAAAATCCGCTTTAAAAGATACTTAGTAGTTTCTTAGTTTAGCATTACCGTTTAGCCTTATCCGCTATAGCCGCGCTAATTAAGGCATTTTCGGGACTCTTAATTAATAAAAACGAGCCTTTTATACTAAGGGCCCCGCGGTATATCGGATTCCGGGACGCGTATAAAACGGAAAGTTAAGCGCTTAATAAAAGTATTAAGACTAAGACCTTAATAAAAAGCAATAAGAACGCGGTAAGCAATACCTTTAGTAAGCTAAACCTATTTATACTTAGCGCGTAGATATTAAGACTAAGTATAGCTTTAAGCCCCTTAGTAAGAATAGTAGTAATATTAAACGAATAATTCTTTAGTCTCCTTTAAGTACTAAGAAAAGAAGATATACTTACTAAGCTTTAAAAAAAACTTCGATTACGAGCTAAGGATATAAGGAGATTTAACCTATTAAGACCTTTAAAAGTATCTTTCGATAAAGTTTAAGAAAACGATAAGGCTAGTACGTTTTAAGGAGTAAACTATTTTATTAACTTTATCCGCCGAAATACTAATAAAAGCAAGGCTTATATAAATAAATTAGCTATTTAATTGCCCTCCTTCCTTTAAAGAAGTGCGGCGGAATAGTATTTTAAGGACCTCTTAAAACTATAATAAAAAGAACTTAGTAAGCTTAGCATTAAACTAAGCCGATAAATCTCCGCCTTATAAAAACGGTTTAAAATCTACTTAGATATAGCGATATAAGCACTTAATAAAGAGCACTTTACTATTAAAAATATAGTAATAAGATCCGACTTTAAGTCTTAAATATCGCGCTTATAATATAAAGCTAAGGCCGCGCTTTACTAACTAGACTACTTAACTATAGTAATTTACTAAAAGCTAGATATCTACTTATAAGAATCCTTATAATATTTAGTAAGAAACGAGAATATTAATAGATAGATTAATAAATATAAAGAAATTCTTCCTTAGCTATAAGTTAAATATACTTAAGGATCTTAAAAGCACTTACTAGCGCGAAAGAAATAGGTTTAACCTATAAAAAGGCGAGGGCTAACTAGCTATACTCTATACGCACTTAAAGAATAGTTTAAGACGCCCCGGCTATTTATTAAGGGCTTACTAAGGCCGCGTGTTATATTTATAGACCGCTTAGTAAAGGCGGATATACTATAGGCCTTATAGTGCTTACTAAGTTAAGGGAGAAATCTACCTAAATAGTTAAAAATATAAGCTAAGGTCCTCCGGCTTAAAAAAGAAAGAACTTTTAGGACTATATATTTGCTAATATTAAAGCTAAGGCGGGTATACCTTATAGTTAAGGAAGGAATTATAATAAAGACTAATAACTATTTAAAGGATAAAGAGTATAATATAGAAAGAGCTTAGTCGGATACTAACGAAAGCTAAAAGGAAACCGCAATTTATACTATAGTAAACTTAGTATAAAAGGCTAATAAAGTATACGGATTTTATAATAAAGCATTCCCTTTAAGAAATAAGCTTTATTAATACGTTAAAGATAAATACCCCCTTAACCTTAACTAAGACGTTGCTATATAAAGACGTAGCTTAGTATAATAAGTAGTTATTTAAAAGCTATAAAGCGTTTAAATAGTTAAAGCTTCTTTTAATATTTAGCCATTAAACCTTTATAAGCCGTTATAATTTACCTATATACGCTTATTAGTTTATAAAAAAGAAAGGCCCGGAATAAGTATTTAAGCCTATATAGATACTAAGGTAAACTAAAGCTTTATTTAAGCCGACTTAGTAAAAGCTTTTAAAGATATAACTATAAACTCCTCTTAATAAATTCCTATTTAAGGAGTAAGAAGGATAGCTACTATTAAATAAGTAGAATTTACCGCGTATATACTAAGAAGGCTAAACGGTAGCCTTATAATTATAAAGCTAAGGATTGGCGCTTAAATAGTAAAACGCTTAATAGCTAATATATTGCTTAGCTAAGATTTTTTAGTTCTTTAATAAAGGGACCTTATTAACTTTATATCGGTCTTATAAATCGGGGCTTATAAAGGGATTAAAGATAAAGGTAAGATAGTTTAGCTAAAACTAGTAATATATAAATAAGTAATCTACTTAGTTACTACGACGATTTTAGCTAGTTCTAGCTACGCCCTACTTATATAGGTCTAGGCGCCGCTATTAAGGCGTAATATAATATTTTTCCTTACTAACCTTAAGCTCGCCTAGATAATAATATAAGATTATAAGAGCTTTATAGCGATAAACTATTTTAAGGAACTACTAGTGCTTTACTAAAGCTAAAAAGTAAGGATAATTATAAACCTTAATAAGCAGTTCTAGCTATATAAGGAGGTTGATGCTACTACTCCCTTAGTAAAAGCCTTTATAGAAAATCCGGATAAAATAGACCTTATTAAAGACTTCTTATAAAAAGATCTTATAGTAAACTATAAACTTAGGATTAGCTAAACTAAGGACTTACTAAAACTTACTACTAATAAGGGCGTTTAGATTTACGCTAAAGACTTAAAATATATATTAAAAGTCTAAGATATCCTTAAATCGTTTCCTTACCTTTAAAGGGATAAGGGAGTAATATATATATATAAATCCGAATATATATATATTTCTTTAGTAAAAAAATAGCAATACTAATAAGTTATATTAAGATTATATATATTAAGCAATAAAGATAAAAAGGTAGTAAATACGATATTCGGCTAGCTAACTATATAAGGCCGATTAAAATAAGCTTTTAGGCTAACCTTATTCGCGGCGCTAGTATTTATAGTATAAAAGATAGTAAACGGAAAAGAAAAAGGATAAGTAGTTATAGACTTATAAGGGATTAACGCCGTTATTACCTTAAATACTTACTAAATGCCCCTTTAAAGCGATATAATTAAACGCTTTTAAGGAAAGAAGTTTATTAATACGGTAAACGTATACTATATAAGGCTGATTAAAATAGGTTTTTAGGCTAACCTTATTCGCGGCGCTAGTATTTATAGTATAAAAGACGGTAAACGGAAAAGAAAAGGGATAAGTAGTTATAAACTTATAAAGGATTAACGCTATTATTACTTTAAACGCTTACTTAATACCCCTTTAAAGCGATATAATTAAACGCCTTTAAAAAAAAGTTTATTAGTTTAATAAACGCACGATCGTTTTTTTATTAGTTCTTAGTTTACTAAGACTACTAAGAAAGGTTTATAGTTATAAGCTATTATAAGCTAAAAAGATTATTAATAATACTTATAGACTTTAAGAACTCCCCGGTATATATCTAAAGGTTTATTAATAATATCCTCTATAAATACTAAAAATACGCGGCGGCCTATATCGACAATAATATTATCTACTCCGATATAGCCGAAGAATACCTTTAATATTTAGAGGCTATATTCCGCGCTTTTTATAACTATAATATTACCTTATCCGGACTAAAGTCCTTCTTAGCATACTTATCTATATAGCTCCTCGGATTTAAGCTAAACGCTATTAGCTTAATAAATATAGATAAACGTATATAAGCCTTAAGGGATATTGCGTTCTTAAAGAACCTTTAATAGCTTAAGAAATAGATTAGCTTTACTAAGTAGCTACGCTATATAGTCCCGTATTTCGCTAAGTATAAGGTGGCTAGTAGCTAAGCGGGGGGTGCCTTATAAGACTAGTAGTGCGGTTGCTTTATAAAGCTAGCATAAGGGGCAGTAATACTATTAGGTGTTACTAACGGACTTTTGTCTATTAGTGTAACGGCAACCCTTATTATAAGGTGGCTAGTAGCTAGGCGGGGGGTGCTTTATAAGACTAGTAGTGCGGTTGCCTTATAAAGCTAGCATAAGGGGCAGTAATACCGTTAGGTATTACTAGCGGACTTTTATCTATTAATGCGATAGTAACCCCTCCCGTTATATTATAATTATAACACCTAACTATAGCTCTTTATTTAAGACCGGGCGACGGATAGCACTAGCTTAGCTATGTTAAGCTAATAAGGTAAGCACGTTATAGGCGCGCGGTAGTAGCGGGGCATAAGACTTAAGGCGTATTAAGATATCGGGCAGCTAGGCCTACGGGTAACTGCATTAACTAGTAGAAGGGCGCGGCGCGCTAGGCCTTAAGAGCCTGCAGTAGCTAAGGTATCCCTGCTTACGGGAACCGGGGCCTATAAGTAAGCGCTCGGAAGGAAGCGTATTAATTAAATTAGCAGCCTAAGGACGTGTTACTATAGAGGGGAGATAGTTATAAAGTAGCTAGTAGCTAAGCGGGGGGTGCCTTATAAGACTAGTAGTGCGGTTGCCTTATAAAGCTAGCGTAAGGAGCAGTAATACTATTAAGTATTACTAGCGGACTTTTGTCTATTAATGCGATAGCAACCCCTCCCGTTATATTATAATTATAATACCTAACTATAGCTCTTTATTTAAGACCGGGCGATAGATAGTACCGGCTTAGCTACGTTAAGCTAATAAGGCAAGCACGTAATAGGCGCGCGGCAGCAGCGGGGCATAAGACCTAAGGTATATTAAGACGTCGGGCAGCTAGGCCTATAAGTAACTGCATTAACTAGCTGAAGGGCGCGGCGCGCTAGGCCTTAGGAGCCCGCGTTAGCTAGGGTATCCCTGCTTATAAGAACCGGGGCCTATAGGCAAGCGTTCAGAAGGAAGCGTATTAATTAAATTAGTAGCTTAAGGACGTGCTACTATATAGGGGGGATAGTTATAAGGTGGCTAGTAGCTAAGCGGGGGGTGCCTTATAAGACTAGTAGTGCGGTTGCCTTATAAAGCTAGCATAAGGGGCAGTAATACTATTAGGTATTACTAGCGGACTTTTATTTATTAGTGCGACGGCAACCCCTCCCGTTATATTATACTAAGGAAGTTAACGTTTTAAAAAAACGAAAAACGGAGTAACCTTAAGTAAGATAAGAAGAAGGAGTCCCCTTAAGGGGCTAAGGAGGGGCTTAATATACCGCGAAAGCCGCTTTTTAGCTTACTTTAAAAGAAAAAGAGGTATTCGCGATTTTAACTAAGAAACTTACTAAGCTTTAGATAATTCACTACTTTAACCCCGCTTAATAACTATTTATTTAAATTAATATATCTTAAGAATACGGAGTAGCGGCTATAGCTTTTTACTTAAAAGAAGGTACGGAATAAGATAAAAAGACGTTACTAGCTTAAACTAAAGTTAAGCTTATTATTTACTTAAGCCGCGCCTTTTAAAGCGGAGAACCTTAATATTAGCCTACGGAACTTAAAGTAGCTAGTTTAGTATAAGCAGTATATAAGTTACGTACTATAGTACTATTTATAAGAACGCTATAAGTAGTCGTTTTTACTAACTATATAAGTACTTATAAAATCGTATACTAAAAATCCTTATTCTTTATTAATATAAAATTTACTAATAAGCTAGTCCTTATGTCTTAATACTTAAGCTTATTCCCGCTTAAGGTATGCTATATCTTAAGTATCGAAAACGTCGTGCTAAACGCGCTCTTACGTTTACCGTATTAAGACGGTAGGCCGGTATCCTTAAACTAAAAAGAGGAATTAAAACGTATTTAAGAAGATAAGATAATAAACCGCGTGTTTTTTTATACGGAAGTATTAATCGAATTACAGCTCCGCTAAAAAATAATCAACGGATATACGGAGGATATATAGTAAGTAAAAATTATAGCGTAGCTTAGCAATAAAAACAGTATCCTTAAACTCCTATTCCTCTAGTTATAGGGGTTACTATACTTTATAGAAAACGATAAACGCCGGAGACTATATATCCTTAAAACCTATACTAAGGAGATTATTAAAGACGCTTATACTAAATATTATTATACCGGCCGCACTTATATATAGTAGGATTTATTTAAAAGCTTCTTAATCTTATAGCTTAGTAAATATATAAGTAAGGTTATAGATAGCTATAATACTTACTACTATAACTAAACCGATTAAAGTAAGATATTAAAGTAGCTTATCCTAATTTAAAGCTTATTAGTTCTATACTATATAATAGTAATAGACTTTATTACTAAGCTTTTAGTAGTTTAAGCTAAATAATCCTTATAATAAGATCCTATAAAGAACTTCTTTATTACCTTATTAACTATAACTAATAAATTCTTAAAAATATATCTTTTTATTTTAAGTAATAACTAGTTTATAGCGGAAGACTAAGTATAAGCGTTATATACTAAACTGCTTTATACTAACTAAGGGATTTTAAAAGGGATAATCTTTAATTAAAATATAAAGTTTACCTTAGTATTTTAGCGGACTTTATAATAAGCCTTCGGATCGAAGCTTTTTATATTTACCGCTTAGTACCTTTAAACCGACGGCTTATTAAAAAGGCGAAACTAAACTATATAAATCGCGCTACGATTCTTTACCGCTAATTTCCTGAACTTACGCTAAACTAATATACTAATCGCCTTTTAGTTTAGCCTTAATAATTCCTTTTTCTTAATAATTTACGCGGCCCTTAGTAAGCTTATTATAAGGATAAGAATAAATAACGGCCTTTAATTTTTTAGTAACTACTTATACCTACGAAACTAAAAGGTCTTATAAAAAGAAGCTAAGTTAGCTATCGCTTATACTTAAGTCGCTATAAAGGATAGATAAAATAAGAAATACCGCTTATTAAAATTTAAGCCCGGCGATTAAGTCTAGCTATAGCTTAGTAAAAGCTACTATATCGCGGATAGTAAACTAGCAAAGCTTTTAAAAAGACGCACTAAGCTATTTAAGGTTACTATTAAAGTAAAATAGCTTATATACTAACTAAATATAAAAAGGTCTTTTAATATCTATCTAGTTATTTTAGTAGTATAACTACGCTTAGCGGATAAGCTAGCTATACGCTTAATACTAATTTAAGACGAAGGGATACTTTACTTAAATAAGTAAAAAGTAAAATAAATCTTATAAAGCTATATAATAAAAAAAGGCAGTAGAAAGCTAAGGAAGGAGTTTCTTATAGCTTAAAAAGGCTAGCTAAGTAGTTATAACTTATAGGTAAACGAAAAAGCGGTCTTCTTACTAAATATTATAAAAGCCTTCGAAAAAGTATAAGAAAAGTTAGCTACTTAAGTAGTTTAAACGAGAGTATAATACACGGCCTTAATAACTTAATATAAAACTCTTTAACTAAGAGGATTAAGCGGTTAAGCCTAAGTATAAGACTTAAAAGCTACTATAAGTTATAAAAAACTATAACTTACTACGCTTAAGGTAATTAGTTATTTTAATAATAATATACCGCCGTTTACCTTAAGTAATAAGGCCTTTTTAGCCTTATAATATACTTATTTAAATTCTCTCCGCCGCCCGCCCTTTCTCCTTTCCTTTCTTCCTTTTATAACTATATTTCCCTTTACCGCTAGCTATAGCCCGCCGCACCTCGCTTACTCCTATACGCATAACTTTCTTTACCTTAAGCCTACGATCTTTATACTCTTATTTTAAGTCCTTTTATCGTTTAACGTCTCTTATAGCTAAGACTAGCTATTCTATAACTACTTTTTTAGCCCGCTCTCCTATAAGCCCTTACGCTTTTAATATAAAGGATATAAACGAGCTCTTAAGCTCTATAAAAATAAGGTAGCTATCCTCCGTAGCCTTAAGTCCTTTAGTAAGAGCTAGAACCTTTAGGTTTAAGCCTTTATATAAACCTACGCCGCCTTCCGTAGCCGCGCTTAAGCTAATAGATTTAACTTAAACTATAGCACTATAAGGGACGGCCTATACTACCCTCTTTAAATACTCGACTTAGACGACTTACCTCCCGGCCTTATACCGTAGCGAGGTCTAGATAGCCGGTTTCGCGGTAACTCCGCTATACTTCTTACCTAGCTCTTACTATCCGGAAGCCCCCGCCGCTTATATATTTTTTAAAGTATAGCTAAAAATCTTTATTAGCGGAATAACTAGCTAATACTTAACGCCTTAAGGTTAGCTAACCTCGCTATAGTCTTAAGATCTATAATAGCCGCTATAGCTAGCGGAAACCCGCTTTAGCTAAACGACTAAAACGACGTCTACGCCGTCCTTAACTATATATTCAAGGCCTAACTTAACTAGTTTATAGCTAGGTTTATAGCTATGTCTTAAGCGACTATAGTTAAAACCTTATCTTGCTTCGCACGCGGTCTAGCCCGTGCTATAAAATCCTCTTCTTAGCTTATAGCCGCTATAGGCCTTAAAGACCTATTTAGTCCCGCTTAGCAAACGCTTTTCCCGCCCGCCGCTATGCTTAGCCTGGCTATATAAAAGCGTATAAGCGCCTTATTATAGTCTATCCGCCGTCTTTCTTTAACTAAAGGAGATAGCGATAACTAGCCTTACGATATATTCCGCCGCTTAATCCTATAAAAGCCGCTAGTAGTAACCGATACGATCCTTAACGGACCTAGCTTCGTAGGCCTATACTCTGGCGATAAGATTATAATAATTAAGAGTTTCCGCTTAGCTATAAACTACGCTAAGTTCTACTTATAGGCCCGCGAGAAGTCTAAACGCGACCTAACTTTAACCTAGGTAATAAAGTTCTTAGGCTTCGATATCCGCTTTATTAGCTATACCGACTACGCGCTTTATATTCTCGCCCTTAAGGCCCCCTCCGTATAAAGGTTCTTTAAGACTATTAAGCACGTTTAGAACCTTAAGAGCGAGGAGTTAGGTATTAAAGCTATTAAGGACCTTATTACCCGCTTTTAAGCGGGAATATAGACGTTTAATACTTTAGTACTTACTATACCTATTAATATTAGCGGGATAGTATACCTTTACCTTAATACTTTCTTAGTAGCTAAACGCGCGTTAGTCGGCGGAAAGGCGTAGGTAGTAGCGCTATATAAAAAAAATAATAAGTTAAAAAGCCCGGCGATAAAGAGTAGGGGATAACTATAATAGTAGTAGTAAGTAGGATATAATATCTCGCTTATAGGCGGCTTATAAGGCTAGTAAGTAAAACGGGAGACTTAGCGGAGGATTAAAAAACGGCATAAGAAAAGTAAGTAAGATAATAATACGAGATAAGGCCTAAATAAAGCTAGTCTTTCGTAATATATCCCGCCGGGGAACTTAAGTATGCCTTAGCGCGGAGACTCCTTACCGCCCGGTAAAGGCTTAAATACACGCCTTAAAAGAAAGTCGGAAAAACATTACTATAAGTTTTAGCTAAACGCGCTAATTACCTTAATAAGGATAAAGCCGTATAACTAAATATAAGGTAAGAATCTACGATAAAGCCGCCTATTAACTATCTTAAGCCGCTTAGTTACTATCGGCTAGATAGGCCGATAAAACTATTAAAAGAATAAGGATAGCGTATTACTAATACGGCGTAAAATCGCTACTACGAAGCTATTACTTAGCACCCCTTTTACTTTATCCTTACTTTAAACCGATAAGGATGTTAGCTTTTCTTTCTTACTTAAGGGAGTTATTACGGAATCTAAACGGCTATACTTAGACTTTTTACTTTACTCTTAAGGAAGCCTTACGAAACCCCGCGATAGGAACGCTTAAAGCATATACTATAAAGGCTCGCTTAAGGAGATATAATAAATATTACTAGTCGGACCTTACTAAGGTTTTTAGGATATAACTATAGATAGTTAGGAGCTTACTTAACTATAGTTTATAATATATCTAACTATAGGAGATACCGTAAAAACTATTAAGCGGATTCCGCTAGTATCTTTAAGGGATTTTTAAGGATTTCCGCGGGATATCTTAATTATAGTTTAACCTATTTCTAACTACGAAAGCACCCCGGAAGATACGGGATAAACCTTACCGCGATTTTTAAGGGATATTTAAGGATATTTAAGGGATTTCCCTAACTATAGTTTATAGTGTTTTTAACCGGGCTTATACTTAGTTTATTAAGCGATTTTACGAGGATATTTACGGTTTACTTTACGTACTATAAATAGTATAGTTAGAGATCTTTAAAATTAGCTTAAAGAACTAAGTATAAAGTAGCTAGCTATGCCTTTAAGAAATAAATAAGCTTTTTACTATTTTTAAACCCCTATATACGTTTATATATAGTAATTAGTCCGTTATACCGGCTTAACTAGCGGTAATTAGTTTATAGTACTAGCCCCGACTAGCGGTAATTAGTCCGTAGTACCGGCCCTAACTAGCGGTAATTAGTTTATAGTACCGGCCTTAACTAGCGGTAATTAGTCCGCGCCCTATCCCCTTATCCTTACGCTATAAGGCGTAGTAACGGCTTAGTACGTCTTTCTTAAAGCTTTATTAGTCTGCCGTCCGCGATATAGTAGCCTTTATTAAGCTATAGCTAAACTTAATCGCCGGGCTTAAATTTTAGCGGGCGGTGTTTCTTATTATATCTATCTTTTATAGCGGCTTAAGTATAGGCGATAGCTAACTTAGCTTCTTTTTATAAGACTTCTTAGTTTTGTAGGTATAAGTAGTTATTAAGGAACTAAAAGCTATTATCTATTCTTATCCTTATAATAAGCTTACTAAAGGCCGCGTAAATTACTAAAAAGAAAGAATTATTAAGGCTAAACTAAAAGGCGATTAGCGTATCGGTTTAATATAGGTCTAGGAAATTAGCGGTAAAGAATCGTAGCGCGATTTTTATAGTTTAGTTTCGCCTTTTTAATAAGCCGTTAGTTTAAGGGTACTAAGCAGTAAATATAAGAAGCTTCGATCTAAAGGCTTAG